>WOVY01008783.1:0-21089 GCA_013436015.1 Rhipicephalus annulatus | reverse complement strand
AGGTATTACAATGTATAAGGGATAACACAGGAAGTCTTCGGGGAATTGAACTTCCAATTAAAAACTGGCATCCGTGCGCGAGGTTTTCTTGACCTGGTTTTTGCTGTACCTTACCTCTACTTTCGTTCAACGGAATGATTGCATTTATCTGCAGAAAAAGGATGTTTCAATCGGCTCATGCATAGCACCTCTACTCAGTGATCGTCTACTGGCGAAAATGGGAAAAAACTGCAGAAAAAGTTGGAAGGCTCGCATGTCGTCATCAAAGTCTTCAGATACGTGGATGATTTCTTGGTTTTTCTAAATTGTAACGTTCCTATGTTCTATTCAATTGCGACTCAAACGATAGGTGTGTTTGAAGATTATTTAAAGCCTCTTGTGTTGACAATGAAATGCCCGAGAATGACAAGTACGCTTTTTTGGATTTAAGACTGTTTTTTAGCTCTCAGCACATCTGTTGGTGTTATGAACCACGTGCGCAGAAACCTTTACTCCCTTTTTCTTCCGCTCACAACAAGTTGGTTAAGCGAGGCATAGCACGAACCTGTCTTGAGAATGCCTTAAATAGGTCGTGCGCCCACACCATCTCTGCGAGCTTCAAAGCTCAAGTTTCCCGGCTTAAGGCTTCGGATTTTCTCCGAGGCGTTTATCGCGTTCGTGCTGAGGCTATCCTGCGGACTAATAAGGCAGAGCAGAGGCAGCGACAGAATCCGAGCAACACAGATACAGAGCGTGAAAGAATAACCGTATTCCATGCAAACGCCAGATATCATACAGGCTCAAGAAAAACAGAAAACGAGTTGGAGTTCGTGTCCTGTTCTCTGCACTGTTCGAATTATTCAGCCTCACTAAATCAACGAACCCCCTGACAACGCTGTCATCAACGGAATGCAGAGTCCAGCATAGAAAACAGGTATGCGGCATGCTTCCGGGAAGTTGTCTACAGGACCCCCTTTCATGCGGTGTCGGAATGACCGGAAGGTGTCTGAACGTTAGAAGCGTGGCAGCTTGGGCTAGTTGGTATTGGCATGACGATAGTTATAGCGCGAGAAAAAACAATGACACAGATCTAGAGACAAGAAGGACACGAAGGACACGAGCGCTCGCGCAAGTAGTTATAATTACCGTTACTTTTCTGTTTCGTTTCCTTATAGACTTTTCTTTGCCTTTTCTCTGATTTTTTTTGTTTTTTCCATTAATCATGTATTGCTCTTTGTGCCATATGGTTTTTGTCACATGGTTACTGTCTCCTCTATATATTTTCGCGCTCTATGCAATAAACTCATTGGGAAGTTAGCACTCGTGTCCTTCGTGCCCTTCTTGTCTCAGTGCCGTCGTTTTGTTCGCGCGTTATAACTGCCATCTTTACAAGAAACTTGGCTTACAGAGAATTACGCACGCACGCACGCACACACACACAAACACACACAAACACACACAACAAACACACACATGATATCGACAATTCACTTTTTAATTCGTACACAGACGCATGTTCTCCCCATCTAATTTGTTTACACTCGTACTACGTGACGCTGGCAGGTCCTCTCGGTTGCCTTTTTCCACATCTAGCCCGCACTTACAACTGTCAAATGGGTGCACACAACACAGCGCATATCGCAAACGATCCCCAAGATTTTCACGTTGCGAAACCCAAGTCATGCATTCACACACGCCCATGCGGCAACGCTTATGCTACACCTTATGCGGGCGGTAAATCACGGACGCGCACTTTCCCCAGAACAAGCACGCGTACATCCAGACTTCCCCTTACGCACACGAATGACCGCGACGACAATCGTCGAGAGTGGTCATCCTAGCGACGCCGAGAATAGACGCCCTGTTGCTGCTTCACGCTGCCGAACCGACGAAACGCGGTGGAGCTATGCCACTTTGGTGCACTTGAAACGCTGCAAAATCATAAACGCCAGCATCGAATGACGGCCGACAACGATGGTCCTGAGGACGAGTGGATGAAGAAGCTTTTTCTTGACGAAGAAACTACATAAACCTGAATGGACGCCTGACGGTCTCGCTGAAGCGGCACATTGCCTCTCGTCGCGAACGGCGCCATGCTGAATTTGTCATTGGTTTATCGTGACTCTACGTCAAAGTAACGAGCGGCCGCAGTTGTACGCGCATAGTACGAATGGAAAGTGGTACACTTTACTTTTATTCCTAGATTGTCACCGGCTGTAGTGTGATAGGAGCGGATGGACGGACGGACGGACGGAAGGACAGGCAGACAGACAGACAGACAGACAGACAGAAAGACAGACAGATGGACGGACGGAGGCACGCATGCTTTTCCTACTCATCATCATTCACTAGCTCCGTGGATATGCTGCGACTTTTTTTTATGGCTGGGCTTAAACATTTTCGCGTGGTGCTCCCACCTATATTTTTATTCATGCCTGTAGAAAAGTCCCCGAGCGTTTTCAAATCTGGAGAGCCTCGTGCCACGAGCCACCAAGTATCGTTCCTTTCTCCTGCTGCGGCTGGCCACCACACTGAAGTGGTGCTAAATCCGTAATATTAACAATATTCCTTATCTATAAATTTTGAACTTTCATTGTATTTTAATGTTTTTGTCACCAACCACGCTATAATATGACAATGTTATTACTGATTAGGAACTAAATAAAGTCTTCCGTACCATATATCGTACAATAAAACGCCTGCTTCTTCGTCTTCCCTGGTGTTGCGGGGAAGCCTTGATGCTGGAGAACGATAATGGCGAACCGCAAGTCTCCTGCGTCCCTCTATCGTCTCTGCGTTGTCTACGTGTCCGAAAACATCCACTCTCTCTGCCCGGCGAACGAGGACATATTCCCCAGTGCCTTCCCACTCGGCGTGAGTAAGGACTTAATGGTGCAGTCTCCGAAGCAGCAAAATTTTACTTCTTTGTACCACCTGCTCAAGCACCGCTTGAGTCGCGATGGGCTCCGCTACATTGAGTATCACCTCCCCGTGGCCATTCTGTCACGGCTTCCAAGACTTGTGCGTGAGAACCTGGGATATTTCAAACACCTAGTCGAGCTCTCCTGGACGGGCGTTGTGAACGAGGACAACAGGAGAATGGTAGAGATGCTCTGCCAACAAGCCCACCTGCGGTTGGTCACGCAACGTCCGCGCAACGTACCAGACCGCCCTCAGGTACAAGTCGCCGAGAACTGTAACCACCTCCGCAAGTTGTCGCTCTCCTTTCCACCGGTCGCAGATGGAGGGTTGTACCAGCTGATCACCCCGCTAGCGTTTGCTCGAGAGCGAGACGTGCATGGTTCGTCGCATCACCGTGTGGTCACCATTCGGCCTTTCTTCGTGGGCTGCCTCGCGAGCAGAAGGTGACAGTTTTATTTCTACCCAAGCTTGCTTCCTTTTCCTGAGGACTGCCAACTGAACTTTACCGACCACACGCCGTGCAGCGTACGCCGAATGCTGCAGTCATCCACAGCCCTGCTGCCCATCTGCAGTGCCAGCAACTTCCATTGGCAAAATCGCACCAGCCTCGTCTTGACAGGCCAAGAAAGCATCCTGTCGTCAGGCCTAGAGTTCAAAGACCACGCTCTGGGCGTCTCTTCAACCACTTTGAAAGTATTCTCCCTAGAGCAAGCTGAGCCTAGCCTTGAAGTCGTTGGAATCGGGCTAAACACCCTGGCTTTGTGCATGTTTAACCTGTACGCTGCTGCCGTCGGCAAGGAGTGCCCGGTTTTAATATGATATGATAGCGGACTCCAATTCGGCGTAGCTTCATGTGTTTAGTTTTTCATATTTCAGTATAAATAAAAAATACTGCTTGATATAGGATGTTAATTCAGAAGGACAAGGAGAATGTGAACGCAGATTCGGAGATCGTCCTGTTAAATTTAGAATTATAGGGCATAATTGAAGAATCGGACATAATTACAAAAAGGGTCAATGGGGATTTCGCGCTAAGTGTGAGGGAGACACATTAGTGTTACGTCAATGGCAATACCAATCAATCGTCCTTCTATTTCAGAATCGAATAACTACGTAAATAACCCGCCAATCGACATATCATTTGAAAAAGAGCTTGACGAAGTGAAACGAAAATTGCAATTAAGTAATTAATGACACAAAAACCAATGGGCATTTCTGTAATTTTAAAACGATTGCGTTAAAAAGACCCTTTCGCAGAAATAGCGGTGTCGGCGTCGTCGATTGTGAGCGAGAAATCACCGCCCTGAATAAAGTACCATACCGATTGAAACTTCGCCGCTCCTGTCTCGGTTACTGTTGGGATTTCTGAAATCACTAGGATCTCTCTCTCCCTCCCTCTGTCTTTCTCTCTCTCTCTCTCTCTCACACACACACACACACACACACACACACACACACACACACACACACACACACACACACACACACTTCGACTGCTTTGCTCGTTCCGTGAGACGCGAAATGCAGTTTCTCGATGATTGGCGTGAGCCTCCGCTGCTGCCACGTCATGTGCGAACCTGAGGGGAGTGATGGTCTCGGCGAAACTGCCCGACCAGTCGATGCCACCGCAGCCGCGACCGGCGGGCAGCGGCAGGCAGTTCAAGCTAGATCGAAGCTGGCCGGCCGGGACTGCTCCTCTGGCACAACCGTGGTGGTTCGAAAGGTACGCCAGTGTGCACCTTCCTGCATCGCCCGCTGGCCCCCAACTCTCTCGCTCTCTCTTCGTCGTCTTTATTATTTTTTTGTTTAAATGTCTTTCCTGTACGTTCCTTCCTGAAGAGTCCTCAGCCGTTTCGGTCGCGCGGACGAGCGCTTGCACTTCGCTCACCCACCTTTCCCCTTCGACGCGAGAATCGATGTTGATCTCGGGAAACACGGTCCGTATACTTCTGTTCCACGCTTTTCCACGCGGAGCGTACCTTGGCGCACCCATTGTCTCGTTTTTTTTTTTTTTTTGTTGAACAGTTGTGTCCTGGCATACCGCTAGTCTCAGATTTCAGCGCTGTGCGTGATGTTGTAGAGGCGAAGTATGCAGGTGAAACTCCAGTGACATTTTTTTTTTTTTGTTATTCGAGCATGTGCGTTACTCCGCCCGTCGGCAGGGTTCACCGCATAGCTTCAGTGCGTGCGGGAAAGACAGACACGCAAGCGTGAGATGGCCGCTGCGCCGGACCGTCGATAACAGGGACGGTTCTGGCAGCGCGATTTTTTTTCACGTTTGTTTTTGGAATTAGAAACGCGGTCGAGTGCGAAAAAACAGATGAGCGCGCACTGTGTACGTTTCGGTTATGCTGGACACTCGGGAAGGTTCGGAAAAATTGGTTCGTGCGATCGATCGTGCCGAACTGCACTGTGGCAATCGGAGACGCACAGCCACTTCTTGATCTTTAATAGACCCGATTTTTATATACTGTGTGTAATCTTTATTATTTTTCCATTTTAGAGCAATGCGTCATTAATAAACATACCTTATGGGCATGTTATGTGTAAGTACATGTGAAAGTCGCCTGTGTGAACTATCTGTGGAAGTTCGTGGTACTACGTTGTGTGCTGTGGATCACACCTTCAGACTTGGGCGCATTATTTATACTTGACTTATCGTGTACCCGCATTATGCATCTGATCATTTTTGTGTGTTGCCCCTCTTATTAGTCGTTCTAGTTATTCTTGTATTTGTCTTTCTTGAATAATACCAACATGTTGCACAGATGAAATAATATCTGCTGCTGTTACTCCCAAAACCTGCATGTGATTACGAGGTACGCACTTTCATATCATCATTATCATCATCATCATCATCATCATCATCATCATCATCCTGACTACGTCCACTGCAGGACAAAGGCCTCTCCCATGTTCCGCCAGTTAAGTCGGTCCTGTGCTTGCTTCTGCCAATTTATATCCGCAAACGTCTTAATCTTATCTGCCCACCTAACCTTCTGTCTCCCCCTAACCTGCTTCTCTTCTCTGGGAATCAGTTAGTTACCCTTAATGACCAGCGGTTATCCTGTCTACGCGCTACATGCCCGGCCCATGTCCATTTCCTCTTCTTTATTTCAACTATGATATCCTTAACCCCCGTTTGTCCCCTAATCCACTCTGCTCTCTTCTTGTCTCTTAAAGTTACACCTACCATATTTCTTTCCATTGCTCGCTGCGTCGTCCTCAGTTTAAGGTTTCTGCTCCATATACCTAAGTACCGGCAAGATACAGCTGTTATATACCTTCCTCTTGAGGGACAGTGGCAATCTACCTGTCATAATTTGAGAGTGCTTGCCGAATGTGCTCCACCCCATACTTATTCTCCTAGTTACTTCAATCTCGTGGTTCGGCTCTGCGGTTATTACTTGCCCTAAGTAGACAATACCTTCAGGGTTAAAACTTACCGCACATTTTGTTTGGACTGCCCAACTCGGGGTGGTGGTATTCAGGCACGGAGGAAGGAAAGATAGGAAAGGGCATGCCCAGCCAGCGCGCTACGTGAAAAGTGTGGAGGAAGCATGGAGGAAGGAAAAAAAAAAACTTAAAGGAGAGGCCCTGACGTCACTCGTGGTGAAGCCGAATGTCGGCCGTATTGAGTGAGCAAATTTTCCTCTTTTGTTTACATCCGAATGTGAAGCAGAAGGTGCGACTCTCTATCCGGCTCGAAAAGCATGTGGGCTGCGCAGCGCGCGTGTCGTGACGATCCGAAATGAGTGAAACGGCGCTTCCATCAGTTTCCCGATTGTGCACAGGGTTGCTAGAAGTGTTGAATGGCGTGACCGCACCTCGCCGCCTGATCCGTCACCCCCGGAAAATCTTTTCAGGCCTGCGCCCAGCAATTGACGTCATTTCCGGCCGGCCGACTCTCGGGGAAGCCGCAGCGGCTGCGAGCGCAGCGCGGGCGGCGGTGGTGACGGTTCGGCGGCGTGGTGTTGACGGTGTTTCACGTTTGTTGCTTTCCGTTGTTGTTTTGCGGCAATTTCGTTTCCGTGCGTGATGCTGGAGTGATGCGACAATGCCGAATAAGTGTTGTGTACCCGGATGCACCGGCAACTACAAAACAGGAAAGAAGATACAAGTGTTTTCCTTCCCTAAAGACGCCGACGCTCTCAAACAATGGCTACGCGCCATTCCTAGGAAGGACTTCGTGCCGACTTCGTGCACTAAGGTAAGAATTTGAGATGCTCCTGTTCTTAGCTTGTCGTTGCTTGTTGGGGTAGAAATCACCTATGATGGGAAATACTTGAGCGTGTGGCCGCCGGGCCTCGCGAAGCGCTGACGCCAGCAGCGTTCGCAGCAAGGATGGTCAGCTGCGCTTTGTTCACTAACAGTGCCGTGGTGTCGTCCATTCTTGCAAGCTCTCGGTGGAAGCGCTTCGTGGAGTGCGGTGACATCACGCTCCCGTGTTTCCTTTCATGTTGCTTGTACCGCTTAGCGCAGCGCTTTTATTTAGATGCTTGCGAAACGTAGGTAGACTTTGTTTTAGCTACACGGACTGTAAACGCGGTCATGCAAACGGGAGCGCATTTTTTTCTTTTGAGAAGTGGCGTCTCAGACGTTCTTGAAACGTTTTTGCAGGTGTGCGCGAATCATTTCGACGCTTCATGCATTGAGAAGACGACATCGTAGACGGATCCAAGGACAGGGAGAGTTATTGAAGTTGCACTCCCAGTACCACGGTTGCGTCCTGGATCTGTCCCAACGGTATTTTCCGGCTGTCCGTCCTACCTATCAGTACGAGACCAGAGCACGAGAGAAACCCCTGACGCCAAGAGGAGCCGACAAGAAGCCTCCCAACTCGCCCGTGCTGTAGAAGAGTCGCTGGCGTCATATGAAGCGGAGCAAAAACGAGACCGGTTTTTCGTCCCTCGAAGAACTAAGGGCTCGCCTGCAAGGGGTGTCAGTGTCTCCAAAGTGGACTGTGATTCATAAAGAAGAGTGCTCCATGTTTTTGAACATTATCGACTATCGTGAACCTTGTTTGAATGCGTCATTGACCGTGTTTGCAAACCTTGAAGTCTTTGCCTGCTATCAAGGTTCACCAATCAAGAACCTTGGTAGCGCTGTTGTACCAGACTCAGTTCAAAAAGTAAGTTCCTTGTTGGAAATTTTGAACAACCTGTCGATGCTGTCTGAGGAGCGCTGCACTTATTGCCACCTGGCTCAAGCAATACATTCCCTTGTTTGAGCCTTGTTTCCAGTTTTGTATCTCTTTACAAGTTGTTAGCTTTTAAAGGTGCTGTACTTTTTTCTTTTTTTTTAACTCGAACTGCCTCGGTGCCCACTGTAGCAGTTGTACAGTCCGTTTTGGTACCTAAGCTGTGTACACTTTCCTTGTGCACTCTGTGTACAGACATGTTGTGCACTGTGATTTGTTTTTTTTCTTAGATTTTTGTTTGATTTTTTCCCTAGGACATGCACCTACCTGTGGCAGTACAATTACTTTTCTTTCTGTCATTTATCATGCTGTGGACCACAATTTAGTCACCAGTGTTCTTTTGTATTGTATTTTTTGGCAAGTGTTTGAACCTGATACCTTGTGTTGCTACTGCTACTATGATAAACGAATGGTATGTTTTCCTCTAACCTACAATTTAAATGAAAGTGTGCTTTTTCTGTTCCAAAGCTCGGGGATGTTTTTGCTGTTACAATCTGTTTTGTTTTCTGAGTTTTATGTGGCAAGATATTGTGTTTTGTACTTTTGGCATATTTTCAGCATTAAGGGCAACATCTTGTGTTGCCTGTCGTCTGCCTGGACCGAGAACAATGTGCACTGTGATATTTGTACAGACGGCGTCTGGCTGTGATAAATAAATACGCATTATTCCATTCACGATATTCATTATTTCTTGATACCTTGATAAGTTCCCCCGCAACGGTGGCTCAGTGGCTAAGGCGTAGCGCTGCTGAGCACTAGGGCGCAGTTTCGATACCCGGCTGCGGCGGCCGCATTTCTGATGGAGGCGAAAAGCAAAAACGCCCGTGTGTACGAGATTTCGGCACACAATAAAGATTCCCAGGTAGTAAAACTTGATCCTGAGCTCTCCCCTACGGCGCGCTTCATCGCCTGCATTGCGTCGGCGCGTTAAACCATACAATCAATGGATACCTTGATAAATCGTGCGGACATGGTGTCAAGGAACCTCGCCCGAGTCGGTAGGCGTGAAGGGCGCTCGCGGCTGGCGCAGCTACCCAGCGAAGGGCGGCCGGCCGGCCGGCGCGATTGGACGTCGTCGACGTCACGTCACGTGACGCGCAGGCCTGAAAAGCTTCCGGGGGTGACGCCTGATCCCTTCCGCGTTGCCCGTGGCGGCGGCGCTGCAGTCGAGTAGTACTGAAGAGCTGCACGCTGCGTGCAGGAACTGCTATGCGCTTCGGCTCCTCCGTCGCGCTTTCTTGATGCAGATTTCTTCGTACCTGCCCGTAATTCATGTCTAGAACACGATAATATAGCCTTAGAAGTATGACACGCCAATCTACTGAATTTGAGCTCCAAAAAAGCCCTTGTGAGAGTCAAAATTTATTTAAAAAGCGCCTGTCTTATTATGATTTCTTCTGTCTTAACTCTTTATTCGTTGGTGAGGCGTCTATAATATTCAGAATAACTGAGCCGATTTATTGGAAGTTAGCTGTGCTCAGAAAGCTGCGAGATTAAAAAACAAATACCGTGTCAAACGCACGCAATATCAGGAAGCTATAAGCAAAAAGAGGAGAGGAAGGGAATTTGAACCTCCTACACTGCGAAGTGTTTTCGTAATTTCACTTTTGAGGGTATACTAAAATATTTACACGCATTGACAACGACCACCGATTGCCAAAGTTAGTCATTATGCTGCTCCCCCCTCCCCCATCAAAACAACAACAAAAAAAAATTGCCCGCAGCTTCCTTCGGGGGAACACTGAGGAGGATGCGGAGCATATAATTGGTTAACGGGGTGTTAAAGTGCGACTTACTTGGGTCGATGGCTAAATTGGTTAACGTGGTTGTCAAATGGGGTGTTAAATTGCGACTTACTTGGGTCGATGGCTAAATTGGTTAACGTGGTTGTAGGAGGGGGTGTTAAATGAGTGAACACGTACACACGTATGCGAAAGGGCGGCGCTGGTCGAAGGGACGTCGATCATTCTGTTTGTGGATTCGTTGGCATTCATTTCACGGCGACTTCGGACGTCGACGCGCCGTACAAACCAACGGACGAGCGGCAACTGAGCGAGCGCCGACCTTGAGTATATATACAGCGCGACGGCGCATGCGCTGTCAGCTGTCGAATGTTCTCGAAGGAGAAGTGCGCGCGCGGCACAGATGGCGACGGCGCATGCGCTGTCAGCTGTCGAATGTTCTCGAAGGAGAAGCGCGCGCGGCACAGGTGGTGGGCGACGGCGCGACAGCGCATGCGCGCGCGTCAGCTGTCGAATGTTCGAGAAGCGGTGCGGACGGCGCACTACAAGGCGAGAGTATAAGATGCTTCCGCATCTAAAAATTCTGGCTAGCCTTGCGCCGAACGTTTACAGTTGGCGAAGCTGAAAATAGCGTGTCTCTATACAAATGCGCTCTGTAAATTTCACCTTTTCGACCATATGACGTCTTAAAAGTAGTTTAAGTCTGATTAAAAATTCACCGCCTAAAAATAGAATATATTGTAATGGGTCGGTGACTTCTGACTTAAATGCGTGTACTTGTGGATATTTATACGCTCATGTGTGTGTGTGTGTGTGTGTGTGTGTGTGTGTATTTACTGTGTACATATAAAACTTAATTTCTCAGAACAAGATGCAGCACTGGCTGCCTACACTTTTGACACTTACTAATAGCACTACGCTTATAATACAAAGCATCGTCATAAATTTGCTGGCTTGCAATGCCGTTACGCAAATAGGATATTTGGAAAGCAGCCTAATTCAAGCTGTCGATACAAAATGAGAACTGGTTGCAATGAATTTATGCAGATTAACAGTCAGGCTACATATACAAATGGCACTTTTTAATACGCTTGTGTGTTGTTTTTACTATGTTTACATTGTAATAAGCCTTTAAGAAAGCAATAATTATTATCTTCAGTCAAACTGGCACGATAAAACTGAGTCGTCACTGATATAAATGTTGTGACAACGTTACTTATACTCCAATTTCTCGTGAAACAATCGACCTCATGTAGACTCACATGAGGAACACTGTGCTTTGAATATCGTAGAGACTGCCGACAAAACGATCGTATGATCTAATCGCAATTTTGAAACTTCTCCTCTCTTTGTAGTTCGCCAGTAGCCACTTATGGTGTAACGCAGCTCAAAGTGCTGCTTGATTGAGAAGCTTGGTGGATCCGTGCGAATTCCTGTTGACATTTTTTTTTTTTTTTTGGTCGGCACAGGTTCTCGGAACAGCAAATGTAACGACGCGATTTCGGTGTGCCTGCATATTCACTCGTGCACCATGGCGCGTAGCCGGTGCGTCCACTGATAAAGGCTCAGAAACGCATTAGACGCGCTAAAAACGAGCAATTGCGCGCTTTCGTAGGCTATGGCGCACGCTCTACCAATGCAGACGCTCCTGAGATTCTTAGTACCATGGGACAACTGCGCCGCCGCTACTGTCACTGGCTGGAGAATCAGCCGAGATGCGGCGCGGCCGCCTCGTTCATTCCACTGCCCCCCTCTAGTGCACTGTACTAGGGTAACTGTACCCCTACTGCACGCGCAATCCAGAAGCGGGCAAGAATTGGCATTGCACCCGCTTGCCAGCCTCTGCGGCAATACACGGCGCCCCTCGTTCAACGACGAGATGTCGACGAGGCGCTGAGTAGTTAAAGGCTTAAACTTCTCTAAAAAGCTCTTTTCCCCCATACCGAACCGCCAGAGCCATGTGGCGGCGTCTGGTCGGGAAAAATACGTTAGTCAAAGGAAGGATACACAGACCGCAGACATCCTAAAGGTGAAAAGAAGAAAAGGGAGAGAGAGGAGACGGAAGAGTGAAAGGGGGCGTCCGGGGGAGTCCACCTTATATTCTCATTTTTTCCTTCTTTCTCTCTCTCCCCTCTGATTTAGGATTGTATAAAGCTGAGCACCAACAAGCTGTACCCTCAGTCCTGATGAAAGCCAGACTCTGGCTGAAACGTCGAAATAAACCACGTTGTGACTGTTCACGGAGGATCCACTTGACTACTTGCAACGCTACGGCCACTCAACTACCATGCCTATTATATATATATATATATATATATATATTATATATATATATATATATATATATATATATATATATATATATATATATATATATATATATATATATATATGATAGAAATGAGCGCTGTGTGTGGTTCTCTTCTTTGTCTTCGTCTTTTTGTGCGCCGCTTTTCTTTTAATATGATAGAAATGAGCTTTTACGATCGCACTTTATAAGAGTCGTCAATTGTGAGGCAGAAGATCGCTGTTCTTGACCAAAATAACCTATCGAGAAGAGTGCTGGTGAGTAGACGTCTACTGAAATTTGCCTCTAGATGTTGAGACTTCTGAACGAAACTCGCAACACAAAAGCACAAGTGCATCACTTATGTCCCAAAGAATTACCCTTATTAAAATGGTATCTTTTTCATCGGTAAGATGGTGGGTTTATAGATTACCTTGCCAGACATACCTTTCACTCCTGCAAACAGCTATACCCTCCTTGAATTGCCTGATTAGGCGACAGAAATTTACATATTTATATACATGTAATGTCACGCAGTTTACATTGTATGAGGCAACGCTCGGACAACGTACGGTTACTCACCGATACGATACCCCGGGCTTCACCCAATCACCATGATTGAGCACTACACTGAAATGCCCATTGAGCGCGACACAGAGATGTTCGAATCTAGTACCCCTGTCTGTCACCCTTGCACCTGTAAGAGAACACAGTGGCATATACCACGTAGTCTGAAGGGCCACCAAGGACGAATAGGTCAAAGCTCCTAATAGGTCAAAATGAAACACAATGTTTGATGGTGGGGTGAGGGACATGAAATACCAAGTTTCGGGAAATTTCGTCAAGTCATTGTTGGTATAAAACTGTATAAGTACGCTTTGAATTAATTCATGACGCAATGCACACATATACGGCGCGAAATAAAAAAAAACGTGCTTTGACCTTGATTTCCTCCGCTAATAACGAACTGATGATGGTAAGCTTTTAAAGTTCTCAGACAACACTTGATCAATCTTTGTTCGTAGATGCCTTTCTTCGTAATTTTGTTCAGGTGGTGATAGTCGATGCAGAAGCGTAGAGTTCCGTCGTTATTCTTCACTAACACCACCGGTGATGCACATGGATTCTTTGTAAGCTGGATGATGTCGTCAAGTAGCGTTTCGTGAACTTGTTTTTTTTATGGCCTCACATTCTCGTCGAAACTTTGTAATGGCTTTAATGGAGTGGCCTGACACTTTCTTCTATTACAATTTGATGTTTTACGACGGGGGCCTGTCGAATTCTTGACAATGACGAAACTTGAAGTTTTGTCATCGTCAAGAATTTGTCAAGCCCCCATCGTTGTCTGGATAATACACAATTTAAGAGAGTGTTACAGTATGAATATTTCTGTGATTTTAACAAAAAAAAAGAAAATATCCAGGACTAACCATGGCTATAGTATTAGTAGGAAAGCTCTAGAAAAATGAGGTTATTTGCATCGTACCTGGGCTATCCTACACTGTACCTGCACCGGGCATTTGCACCGTACCCTGACTTTTCACCAACTGCTGGTGAGAAGTTACAGCATTTGAAGCAAATAGATATTTTTAAGTCATATTGTTTATAGGGATACCAAACGATAAATGTAGTAGTTTCGTTCCGTAAAGAAATTTAGCCAAGCTACGGTGCCAATAACCTAATTTTTCTAGAGCTTTCCTACTAATATGTTAGCCTTGATTAGTCCTGGAAATTTTCTTTTTTGTGGAAATCACACAGAAATATTTATACTGCGACACTCTTTTAAATTGTGTACTTTCCAGACAACAATAAAACGAAAACGGGCTTTGACTATTGCCAAATGTCAGGAGGGCTGTTTTAATGCACTTACGTTCACTTGCTATGTGTTGCACCATGTGCTGAAAAGAAGCAGTGATCGTGAACGACGGTGATGATCTTCTGCAGAATTAATAGGGTCGTACAACACGCAATAATCAGCATCAATTTTATTGCGATGAGGTACAAAGTTAGACAAATCATTATTATTGATTAAAAATAATAGAGGGTCTAGAACACATATCTGAGGAACGCCTCACCTCACGCGTTGTTGCGGCTCGGGGTGCTGAGTCGTATCCCACCTCTGCCAACCTGTTGTTGCGGGTCAGAAGGAAAGTCTCTGGAGGATACGAAAACAAAACCCGGTCTCTTGTGGTAGCGTGGTGTAGCTTCGGGTTGAGGAAACGAGCGCTTAAAAGCTGGGGATACGAAAAAAAACAAACAGGTTTATGGCACTATTTACAAATATTTACAGCATGAGGTTAAGGGTTCCCAAACCACGAGCGTGGTGGTTAAAACGTTACATGGTTCAGAACGACGTCCAGCACTCTGCCGCGTCGTTTTATGCCCTGTCGGGCCCCTCCTCTCCGAGTCGAACACCAATCACGCACACACAGGTGAGGGGGGGGGGGGTGAGCATGCAAGGTCCACGGGAACATTGCACTGTGGTGGCGCCAACAGGGCTCTTCCTCGTCGTGTGTGTGCCTTTAGTCGAGAGTGCCCACGATCCTGGCTGCATACTTCAAAGGGTCCGCCGATTTTGTTCGCTCAAGGCGATCCGCGGCAGACGCCGCGGTCTCTTCCAGGAAAACGCCGTCCCTGTTGTCCTCTCTGTGGCGTCGCGGCGTCTTGGCGACACTACGTCTCGTCCTCCGGCCAGCAGGGACAATGCCTGGCGGGCATAGGCAGTCGGTCGGTCGGCTACTTGACTGAGGATTAAAAGAGCGCCGCTCCCCCGTCAGCTCTGGACGCTGGTTCCGAGAAAACTGGGGTTCCAGGCGTGGGAACACTGCCCGGCTACGCTTCTCAGCGACAGCATGGCGCCTGCTGACGACGGTCATAACAGCGTCAACAAGGAATAATTACAATGAATTGAAATAACCGAATTGTGAGCTTTAATGAAGCAAATCGGCAATACGAGAATAAGAGGGGTATTATGGCGTGTGGTATATAAATTCACTAGCAAGTTATATATAAAGAACAGAATAAAAAGCAGTAAGGAAGTCAATGAAAATAGCATATATTTGATTTCCTGTATCTAGGTTAAAGGTAACGTCATGAACGAAATTGTGTAAGGGTTCCGTAGCCACGGCGGAACAACTGCTGAGAAATGGTCGACATGGAAAGTGCTCAGCTTCCTGGATATATGCATGCAGGTTACGAGACAGAAAGCATGCAGCTCAGACTTCAAGCTGGTAAATGCCAAAGGCATCATTCACCTAGCTACAGCAAGCTAAATGTATAAATTTCTGCTTATGAACAAGTAATGTTTCTAGGGCTAAAACTGTAAACCTTCAATAAGCAAGCGCGGTTGTGCATTGTCTCAAAGATCAGTATAAGGTTCATACTTTTGTAACCACTGTACCTAATTATTACGCTCTCACCAATTACATTGCAATAATGTGACAGACAACATGAAAATTACTTTACTCGCTGAGTTGCGCGACGACCCCTAATAAGGCTCGAATATTTGACGGCACATGTTTAAATACTGACACGCTTCGCCGCTTGTCAGTTGATTGACAGTCGGCACTCGATTCGCTGCTATCAGTGCCAGTGCGTGTGCACTGCAATCCGCCTTTTCAGTGACCGGCCACAAGTATGGTGAAATAAACAGTTTGGTCTTCAAACTACAGTCTGCTTCATTTGTCTAATTCACAACACCTTGACAATATCAATGACTGTGCGCTCTGCTAAGTGGGATTGATGATATGGGATAAAATATTTTTTCAAGAATTTTCTGAAAAGTAGGACATATGTGTCCCACTGCCGAATGAATGGTTAACAGTAGACCCCAGGCTGAGGTTGTGAAATTTCCGTGCACTCCTTATGGGATGGCGAATACACCTTCTATATTTCAGCCGATAATGAAAGAGGAGCTTCAAGGCATTCTACACGTTGGATGATAGACCGACAATATCTGACAAGCAAGGAGGTCTTGATTTCCTGACTTCAAGGAACCACTCACAATGGCTTCTGATGTGTTATTCCGTGGCTTAGGTCCCGTGATTTTTCACGTTAGCTAAGCATGTCCCATGAATCTTGTTCCACAAACATATTGCATGTTCCATGCCAAATTTGGTACGTACTCTGCAGAACAAGTGCCACTTAAGTACTCAGACGTGGCTGGCTATAGATACAATCAAAAGAAACAGTCAAAGTGCTTTTGGATCAACAATAAACGTATCACATTTACGATACCTTCCTTTACTTTTCATGAAGATTACGTGTGTCGTAGCCTCCATGCATACCACGTGTAATACAGCTTTGCTGGTCGTGCTGCTTCAGACAATGATATAGCCTCACGAAAATTTTGGAGCACAGTTCTTAGCCGCCCTTTCTTGCCTTGAGTGGAGTTGCCAGCGTAACCGATGAAGCGAAAGAGTTGAAAAAAGAATGAGAACAGAGAACAGCCCGCCACTGCGTTTGCAATCGCTCGAGCCTGCTCGCTCTTCTTTTGGCAGTGCATCGCAGCCCGCTCACACACGGGCATGGAGAAGGTGGTTTGACCTGCAAGGCGTGGGAGACAAAAACATGCGTAGGTCAAAGGGCCATTTTGTGCACTGAACGCTTTAGCACCGTCATTCAGTTGCCAATAACACCATCATTAAGGCACGTGGGGATGGTACCCACCGATTCATATGCGGAAAGAAAGGCCTGCATGAACGGATGCCTGTATGTGGCAGCTGTTGTGAAATGCAAGCACGTGCTTTTTTTTTCTAGTGAGCAATACATTTGCACCTCAACTCATCGGAAAATAAAAAAAAACACTCAACAGATGCACCCGGTATTCACAGTGACTCGTATCGTAGTGTCAGTGAACCTGACCACACCCACTGCATGGCAAAGGCCTCTTGCATGATCCTCCATTTGAACTGGTCCTGTGTACGCTGCTGCCACATTACACCCACAAACTTCCTAAGCTCATCTGCCTACCTGACATTTACTTGTCATTTTTTTATCCAATCGACTACTCTCAATGACCAGCAGTTACACCCCACTTGCGCTGGCCATGTCCATTTCTTCTTCATAATTTCATCTATGATGTCCTCAACACCCATTTGACTCCCAAGCTACTCAGCTATTTTCCTCTCTCTCAAGGTTACATCTATCATTTTTTTCTTTCTACTCCTCAGAACATCCTCAATTTAAGGTGAATACCTTTCGTAAGTTCTCTCTTTGAACTCCCTTTGCCAGCCTACTCTGTAGTATCGTACAAGTAAGATGCAGCTATCTATTATATGCCTCCCTCCTCTCGGATAAGTAAACTATATACCATTAATGATCCGAGAATACTTGTCGAACGTTCTCCAACCCATCCTTCTTCTCATAGTTTTCTCTCTCATGGTTCGGCTTCACGGTTATTACTTGTCCTAAGCTGAGTTTCTTCAATATACACTAGAGGGAGCTCTGGTGCTAGTGTCTATGGGAGCTACAACGCACGGCGCTTCAGAGAGCATCGGAATGATGGGTAGTACGCGGATTTGTATAACATTCGTACTTCTGGCTTCGTGTGTGTTTGTGTGGCTTGAAGCTGTTTCTTCGCGAAACAAAAACCAGCAAATGTTCAGCGGTTGCGCTTTCCCACCTTATTCTTTTAGGTTTACCATTCCACATTGGCTCACGAAGTTAAGAAGGATTCGTTTTTTTTCTGTTTCTTCGAAACGAAACCGAAACACAGCCATAAACGAAGCCACGTGTGCGATTCACTGCCCGCAAATACGAAAACTAGGCAAATCCGTGTACTACCCATCAATCCCGTGGTCATTGAAAGGGTAGATGGATGAACTGATAAGGCTGTGCCCATTAGATCGGGCGGTGGCTATCGCCACCTAGCCGTAATACTTAGTGAACAAAAACTACATTTATTATTATTTCTTTTTCAATAGTGAAGTTAAGAACTGGTACTTAGCAGTGAAGGATTTATTTTCACTCGTGCCTTGATTTTAGCCACCAATCAGATAACTTCCTTCTAGTTATTTCTACCCGCTTAAAGTATATTTTGCCCTCCTTGTCCCCCTAAACCCCAGCGCTTTGAAAAACTCTGCGCCATCATCCTGAACTATAGGGTGAAGCCCTTTACAAAACATTATCAAGTGTTCGGCAGTTTCCTCCTCTCCACACGCACTGCTTACCAAAGTTTTTAGATCTGCATACCGTCTACCCCTTAATTCGTATTTGGCCCGATAAGTCTTGGTTCGCAATACTCCCGTCCTGGCATCAAACAGTAGTGAACTACCACGAGAATCATCATAGATCCTTTCCTTCGTAATTTGCTGCTTAAAAGTTTGATAGATCTCTAGTGGCGACTTCTTAGTCATGCATACTCTCCACATGTCGGTCTCCATTCTTTTCACCTTCATCTTAACCGATAGTTCTGTTTGGTTTCGCCCCCTGCTGTTTTCTAAGTACTTACCCGACAATTTTCTGGTTCTCTTTCTCGATATTGTATCAACATTCCTCATGTACAAATAACTGAAAACCTTCCAAGCCCGATGCTCCTCCCCCATTTCTCTCAATCGCTTCTCAAATTTTATCTTGCTGCTAGCTTCTCTGCCCTCAAATCATGTCCATCCCATATCACTTTGTACTCCATGATTAGGTGTATTCCCTTGAGCTCCTAATGCAAGCTTACCTATTCAACGTTGCTTAATTTCTAGTCTTGCTTGAACCTCTGGTCTCATGCACAAGACTACATTGCCAAACGTCAGACCAGGAACCATGACCTCTTTTCAAATCCCTCTCACATCATACCTATTGTAGTTCCATAGTGCTCTACTTTTCACTACTTTTCATCATCGCTGCATTCTTGTTACTTTTAGACGTTACATATATTTAGTGTTCCCTTAGGTACTCGGTCCCATTGCTTATCCATACGCCCAGATATTTGTATTTATCTGTTATATATAGCGTGACCTCCTGTATCTTAAGCTCACTACATTCATTATCATTAAAAATCCTGACTACCATGATTTCCTTACTGAATGTCAAATCTAAATTATCTTCCTCATTACCACAACTGTATATCAATCTCTGCAAATATTCCTTGTTGTCGGCCATTAGCACTATATCATCTGCGTACATCAATGCTGGTAGTGCCTGTTCAATGAGTTTTCCTTGTTTGACGAAAGAGAGGTTGAAGTCAAGTTTACTTTCCTCTCATTTGGCCTCTAATGCTTGTAGGTACATCACGAATAACAATGGTGACAGAGGACGCCCCTGCCTAAGCCCTCGTTTTACCTCTGTGGACTTGCAAACCTGTTTTTTTTTCACTTTATAACTACCTTGTTACTTTCATAGATATCCATTAAAAAATTAGTGACTCCATCTTCCACACCTAGTGTGTCCAGTATTTCCTACAAGTCCTCTTGAACCACGCCAACGTAAACTCCCTTCTTATCCAAAAATGCTAGCCACATGGGCTTGCGTTCCTTTTCTGCTATTTCGATGCACTGCGTCAGTGAAAACAGATTGTCTTCCAACCTCCTGTGTCTCCGAAACCCATTCTGCAGTTCCCCCAGTACCGCGTCATCCTCTATCCATGCCTGCAGTCTTGCCTTTATAATCTGCATCACAAGCATGTAGACCACTGATGTCTCTGTTATAGGCCGGCTATAGTCGATTATGTCAGCTTTGTCCCCCTTTCTTTTATAGGTTATTCTCATCCTTCTAAGTTTCCATCTATCAGGGACTTCACCATGAATTATTGGTTTGTTCGCTGCCTCTCTCGAAGTCTGCTTAGACTTGCGACCCAGTTCTTTTATCAGCATGTAGGGAACTATGCGAACGACGACGAAGCAGCATGAAACGGCAAGCCACAGCGTTGGTGCACGCGCGACCCGAGCTTGCGTTTGTTTTGTATTTTCGGCCTGTTGGCGTTCCTCGCTCTTCTGGCGTTCCTCAGCCTTCCAGTAGGTCTGTACGTAAATAAACTGCGTGACATCTGGTGGAGGTGTGTGGACTCCCGTACAAACCTGGAACTTCGCTCCCGTAAGCTTCCCCCTCTACGTGACACGAACACGGCCACCGAGACGCCTCTCCAGGTGGGACCTTCGACCGTCCATGTCACTTGCGGTGCCGTGTATCCTCAACGAGGCCCTCCTATCTTCACGGGCTCCACTGAGTCGGACGTCGAAGACTGGTTGGCGAGGTACGACAAAGTCGGCGCAAGTAACAAATGGGACGACCAAAGTAAGCTGGGCTACGTCACTTTCTACCTTGCGGACACCGCGCAACTGTGGTTTAATAACCACGCAGCTGACATTACTACGTGGTCTGCATTCAAGACGGCTATTACGGACGTCTTTGGACGACCTGCGGCACGCAAGCTTCAAGCCGAGCACCGTTTACGTCACCGTGCGCTGCAACCAGGCGAGACCTACACGGGATACATTGAAGATGTGTTGCATCTATGCAACCGCATCAACTCTGCCATGCCTGAGGAAGAAAAAATCAGGCACATATTGAAAGGCATTGACGACGGCGCCTTTCAGATGTTGCTCGAGAGAAATCCCCCCACCATTTCTGTCCTCGTTAATTTCCCTCTGTCAAAGCTTCGATGAATTGCGTAGGCAGCGCGCAATTGCTCGTCAAGCCCTCACGACGTCAGACGCGATCGCAAGCTTGCACCTAGGTGCCCATCCTACCGACCAGCAGCCGCTGCTTTCGACAATCAAGGACTTCGTCCGCGAAGAGGTAGCGCGCCAGCTGTCGCTGCTGCCACTGACACATGAGCCCACGCAAGCTTTGGCACCGGACTTCCAACACGTCATTCGGACCCAAGTCGCTGAAGCCCTTCCGCCGGTGCATCAGCAACCACCTGTCACAACGCCTCTCACGTACGCCGCCGTCGCTGCTCGGCCTACGCAACAGCGTATGCCGTATGCTCGACCTGCCACGCCACCCTATGCCGTGCCTACAACCC
>WOVY01008782.1:0-11906 GCA_013436015.1 Rhipicephalus annulatus | reverse complement strand
GCAGATAGGTTGGGGTACCATCGTTCATGATGGAAAGGTCGTAATCGGAAGCAAATGTAACAATGTTCCGGCCCCTGCATTCATCCTAGTGTTCCCCCAAAGCATGTGATGGGCGTTGAAGTCACCGGTGATGATCAAGGCCATCGGTCCTCATTAGGACGTCTTTTAATTAAAAAATGTTATTCCAAGGACATATTGTAAGGTGTAGAAGGTCGATGGCAGGTACGGCGGGCTTCTTTATGGTAGCTGGCTTCACGCCGGCGTCCGCATAGCCGATCTTCGCCAGTGAGGAGACGCACTCGTAAAAACAGAACAAAGGTTTATTTAGATGATGAGAAAAAATAGAACTTACGGAGATTCAGCTTTACGTACAAAATGTCCTCGGATTTTATAGCCCGTTAATTCCTTGAGTGACAGTCTGAAGAGGGCGGTGACCACTGGTGCCACGAATCAGGTGAAGTTAAATCTCAGTGATCCACCCACCAAAAAAAAGTGCAGATATTCGACACTTGGCTGATGAGGAACTTGGGGCGCAAACGTCCAATGGGTAACACGAGCGCACCACACAATGATGCACCCGGCTCACGCCTTCAAGACTCCACAGGGCGAAGAAGAAGAGTCCGGTGAAGGGGTAAAGTTGAGCTTTCTGGGACAGATGGCCGCCGACACGAACGTCAGCAGTGGTCCATGGCTGTGTTCAGCTACAGTGCTCCGGAAGTTTCTCGAACATGGCGTCCAGGAGCTAGATCCCTGAGAACGTCTACTGCGGACGCCTTCGCACGCTTCCAAACTGTGGTTCTCTGCCGCGACCGCGCGTAGGCAACAACAAATGTATGGAGAGGTTGACTCTACGGTACTGCAACACTGTGGCGTCTCATGCGGTTCGACCCTATTCAACAAAAGCTTGTTACGAAGCTTCATCGAGTTCCTTTTAGCCCGACCACAGCGAACTGCCTAGTGGCCCATCTGCAGGACGGCGTCGCGCGTGGTGCTTCCGACTGGATGCCGATATGGGGATGAAAGCATTCTTGTAGACCGGATTATGCACAATAGTGTCTGCTACGCCGAACTGCCGGGCCAAACGTAACAATATACACACAAGCCATGTTTTGAGCAATGCATTGAATAGAGGTGGCTACATATTACAACAACGACAAAAAAGTAGAGAAAAGCTCACAGCCTTCATAGTTCCAACGGAAAGCGAAGCAATAGTTTCTGTCAGTTTATTCATAATCTCTGCGTTGTGAGTCCCGTATCACTGCAGCTGGCACCGTCATCTCGAACGTCACTACAACAGCTCTTCTGTGCGTAGGGTATCACTAGGTGTTACGCTGGTGCAGATTTTTTCTCGTTCGTTTGTCATTTCTCGCGCTGGCTGGCCGATAACGCTGTCTCTTTTTCTGTGTGTGTGCACGTGCATGCATGCATATATGCCTGAGTGTGCATGCGTGCGTGCGTGTGTGCGTGTGTGCGTGTTTGTGTGTGTGTGTCATGCGTGTGTGTTTCTATAGATAAAAGGGTTTATAATGGAATGAATGGCTTATAATAAAAATATTGTGAAAGTTGGCTCCAACTCTCTCAAAGCTCGGCGCAGCGAAGCGCAGTCCCTATGGCTACTCGCACTTCCTGCCAGCCGGTAATTTAGCTTCAAGAGAAGCAACTTTCTCGACGGGAGTACTAACTTTATTAGAATGCCCCATAGCTGTCTCGGCACAATCAGGTGCAGCCAGGATAGACCAATGTATAGCTTGACTGCACTGGAGCCACCGTGCGCATCTCGCGTCTTTCAGTGCATACTATCCAGTGACTAACGCAAGTTGCGCGTGGTGTCACCTTCACTGAGCGTGGCTTTAGCGCGTGAGTGACTTGGCCATGTTCCTGGTGGTGCGGCACCTGGCCGCAATGGTTTCTGCTCTTTCTTCCCGTATTACCTTTTCTCTTTGCGCCAGCTGCCACATGACTCCATACGTGGTGTTTCATCGCTGGTTGTTTCCACTAGTTTCTAATGCAGAGCGCGTGTTGTGCTCTGAGGTTTCAAGGCAAACACGGGCGAGTTTTTTGCAACTTCACTTCCGCCGCTATGGTTCGACTTGAAGCTTTGCGTTTAAAATGTTCGCCCTTCTGTGGCGCTGACCCACTGAAAATGCACATGACTGATTTTTGTGTGCCTGTTACATTGCAGGTTCTTAGTTAATGGGTGTCCGAGCCGTCGCCCCAGACTCCCACGAAAAGACGAGGCCGTTTGTACGCCACACTTTATACACACAAAAAACGAACACACATAACATGGACAGGCTATTTAAAGAATCCTTCACTGTCTCTGTGAACTATCAAAGTCCTAAGCTAGCCGTCCCTCCTTTTAGCATGGACACAAGACATGAGGTCGGTCTCACCGAGGTTCGTTGCTACGTCTTGAGCTGGCTCGCGTTGTCCGCACGGTCAACCAGGCGACTAGTTGATGGGTAGGCTCCGCCACCGCAGCCGCGTCGCGGCTGGACACATCCGCTGGAGCTCGTGCCCGTAGCCCGACAGCTCCGCGTTGCTCGCACGGTAGACGAGGTGGACCAGTTGGCACGGTAGACCAGGCACTACCACCGGCCGCGTCCCGGCCGGACACCTCTGCTGGAACTCGTGCCCGTAGCCCGACAGCTCCGCGTGTCCTCAAGCACAGGATGCTTTGAAGCCGCAGCACGTCAGCGACGCACGGCCGTGGCAGGTAGAACGTGGCAGGTAGGCCGGGCTCGACTGTTACTAGGCTCGGGTCCGGAACCCAACGGCCGAGTCGAGAGCCCCGTCTTCCTCGTTCCTTCTCGTACCTTCGCCGCCACGCTACTCAGCGCTCGTGCTACCTTCGTCGTTGTCTGCTTCAAGCGCGCACTTTGTATGGCGCGCACTTTGAATGGCGCGCACTTTGAAGCTTCGCGCACGACACATATCACAGTGCCCCGCTATGGGTTACCTGCAAGCTGTAACAGTACTACAAAAATAATTTATGATATAGAGTGAGCCAAGGTGGGTAGGCTTGGGCCTATCCCGCAAGTTTACCCCGTTCATCATGGAAATCGTCGAAGGCGAAGCAATATCGCCTGAAGAAGCGAATGGCCCAGGCTGGATTACGGCGTACAACCGTAAGCCAAGCAAGAGCAAAGCTAACCAATCCCAAGACGCAAGACCAACAATTACGCGAGGGAGACGTAGGGACGGCGGCCGCACCGCCGGACCGAGAAGCGCGTACCAACGCCTCGTCGCTACCTCAAGACTCCCTCAACTACCGAGGGACACATATCGCATAATCGTAAGGCCCCGAGATGGCCTCAACGTGGCTAAAATCACGCCGGTGCAGTTTGAGCAAGCCCTGGCGATGGCCGCCGCCCTGGCTCCTCAAGACCTCATGGAAGACTCTATATGCCCAAATGTCACCCAGAACATTTTTGTAGTGTGTACCCCTATCGAACGAAACGCACGAGCTTATACCATGGTACAGCAACTACGGCTGCGAGACACTCTGTACCGAGTTGCTGTATATCCGGCTCCACCCGATAACACGTGCAAAGGCGTCATCCGAGGCATTGACATTGACCTCACCGATACCCAGCTCCGAGAACTGATCGTCACAAAGCGCAACCCGAGTGCCCTGGAGGTGAAACGCATCAAGAACACCACAGCCGTCACCATCCTGTTCCAAGGAATGCAAGTTCCCAATTATGTATACTGCGGGGCGAGCATAGTTCGATGCACGCTTTTCCGCAGACACACGGAAGTTTGTTACAGCTGCGGCAGCCTCGGCCACCGTGCAGACGTTTGCCCTAATCCTAACACAACGTGGTGCCGAAAGTGCGGACTCAAAACCCCACCCGAGAACCACCAATGTAAGCCCCACTGCACCCTCTGCGGTGGACCACACCCCACTGCCGATAAGGACTGCAAACGTAAATTTCAAGTTCCGTACATCGTACGCCAACGACGACGCCGACGCCGTCGACGCGGTCGTAGCCGCTCCCGAGGATCGAGTGGAGCCAGCTCCCGCGATTCCAGCGCCACCTCGAGCACCTATGCGACATCCAGGCGAAGCCGCTCCCTCACACCGACAGCGAGACGTCGCAGTGCCCAGCGCAGCCACTCCCGCTCCAGGAGACACTCCCCATCTCGCCAGGCTGAGCTGACATGGGCGGACCGACTCCAAGGGAAGAAACCACCGCTACGGAGCACGCCGCCAGTCACAAAGGTAACGCGGCCCTCATTGCCAGAGCATGAAAGCGAGGTAGTTACAACTCTACGAGCAGAACTAGCAGGTCTTCGGGCAACCATACAACAGCTCACCACACAACTAAATGAGGCGAGGCAACAAATACAAACTCTCACAGCTCCTAAAGATCCCCCCTCATCCACTGTAGATGTTAGCAAACCTAAACGCAGAGCCCCACCACTCTGCGAAGCGGACACGAATGACAGCGACTCACCAGAAGACACTCTAAACGAAATCTTACGTCTCACGCGAGAAAACCACGATAACATCGACACGCTGTCACGCCGGGTGGAAGCACTAGAGCAAAAAGCCACCATAAAAGCTAAAACCAAAGCCAGAACAGTAGTTTCTGTGGATCCTACGGCAAACCTGCCTGGGCCACCAAATTCAATGTAATCATCATGGCTTCCACAACCCAAAACACGTTAGAAATTTGGCAGTGGAATTGCGCTAGCTTCGCGAACCGTAAAACCCCACTGCTGCAGTACATTAAAGCGCAACCCAAGAAGCCTCACGTAATATTACTGCAGGAGACCCTTTGTGATACTCTCACATTATCGGGTTACCACCCCATCTCACAACGAGGGGATACCAAGAGAGGTATAGCCACGCTGATTAGCAAGAAATTTGCTCACATAGTACATGAGGTATTACCCACCCGCAGCCGCCTGGAAGCGATACTCGTCGAACTCGTACCAAACCGTTTTTTAAAACAAAGCGTTTTTATCCTTAACGTTTACAGCTCCCCGTCAGACTACAGACAGTCCTTCCATGCGCTCTTAACTAAAGCCACAACGCTCGCGCGAAACTCTCCGCTTGTTATAGCAGGCGACTTCAATGCCCCCCACCCGTCATGGGGTTACCCCCAGGCAACGGCTAAAGGCACTAACCTCACGCGAGCAATTGACGACTTGTCCCTCACACTCATCACAGATCACCGATTCCCTACGAGACTTGGGAACATCGGTACAACGCGACACTACGCCGGACTTGGTATTTACCCGTAACGTCACAGGCCACACCTGGACCAATACGCAGGAAAACCTGGGCAGCGATCACTTCATCATACGAACCGAACTACCCAACGCATCAGCCCCCCCCCCGTACATTCACGCTAACGGACTGGGATGCCTTCCGCACCCTCCGCAAAAACAACACAAAGGAATACAACACATTCACCGAACTACTCACCTCACTTCAGGAAGACATAGCCAAAACAACGAAAACAATACAAACAGAACTCGAGGTCCCGAGAATGGACCCACACCTCGCACATTTGCTCGAGGCAAAAGCGTCAATACTCGCGCGCTGGAAAACACAACGACTAAACAGACGCTTACGAAAACGTCTATCAATACTGAACCAAGACATCGCCAAATATTGCACGGAGCTCACACGACTCCAATGGCATGAACTCTGCTCGGCGGTCGACGGCCGCATGCGAACTGGGGGTAAATGGAACCTCCTAAAATACATGCTGGACGACTGCGAAACAAAAAACAACCAGAGCCATGCCATAGACCGGCTCCTACACTCGCACAAAAAGATGGGAGGAACAAACTCATCCTTTCTTGAAGAAATCTCCAAACGTCACCTCCCCTTAAACACAGCACAACCCACCGACTACCCAGAAATAGAATGCGAAACGATACCCGAACTCGACGAACCCTTCACGGAGTCAGAAATTCGGGAGGCATTACACAACCTCAACAGCAGATCAGCCCCCGGTCCTGACAAGGTAACCAACCGCCTGTTGCGAAATTTAGACGACCAAGCCATCACACTACTCACAAAAGACATTAATTACATGTGGGAAACTGGCCAGGTACCTGAACAATGGCGCACGGCCACGGTAATCCTTCTCTCAAAGCCAGGTAAACCACTCAACTTCGACAATCTACGCCCGATTTCCCTAACCTCATGCATAGGAAAAGCAGCTGAACATGTCATCCTAAATCGTGTATCGCGCTACATAGAGGATCACGAACTCTTTCCGTTCAACATGGTCGGGTTCCGTCCGCACCTTTCAACACAAGACGTCATGCTATTACTAAAGAAACAGATCTTCGACTCAAAAACGAGAGATGTTCGTGGCATTCTCGCCCTAGACCTCACTAAAGCATTCGACAGCGTCTCACACCGCTTTATACTGGAATCCATTGCCAGCCTTGGTCTCGGTAAAAGATTCCAGGCGTACATTCGTTCTTTTCTGCAAAATCGAAAAGCTCAGCTGCATTTATCGCAACTTACATCCGATACTTACACATTAGGTTCTAACGGGACACCACAAGGGGCAGTCATTTCTCCACTCCTTTTTAACATAGTAATGAAGGGACTATCTGACAAACTCCGCGACATCCCAAACATAAACCATGCTATATACGCAGATGACATCACCATCTGGTGCCCGGGAGGCTCATTGGCGGAGTTGGAGCAAGCCCTTCAAACTGCTCTCGATACCACAGAAGCCTACTTAAAAAACACTGGACTTCGTTTGTCGCCCACAAAATCAGAGTTGCTACTGTACCGGCAATCTCGCCAAGGCGTTCGTAACTTAACACCCTTATGTGATCTACCCATAGCGCTACACGCCAAAGATGAGCAGCGAATACCCCGCGTGGACTCCATACGCATTCTCGGCCTCCTCGTCGAGGCCACTGGCTGTCATGCAAGAACAATTAAACATATCACAGCTAAAACCGAGAACATGCTCCGACTCATTCAGCGTGTCTCGGGTCGTAGACGAGGCCTTGGAGAGGCCAACCTTCTGCGCATATACCACGCGTTCCTAATGAGTCACATCAATTACGTCGCCTCTGCCCACAACTGGACGAAGGTAGAAAAGACGAAACTAAACACACTCATGCGCAAAAGCATTAAACAAGTCCTTGGTTTGCCACAAAACACGAGCACTTCCCGTCTCGACCAACTAGGCATGCACAACGGCATCGATGAAGTGATCGAGGCCCAGACCACGGCCCAAGTGATCCGCCTCTCCTCCTCCAAGGCAGGCCGCCGACTTCTAAGCGAGGCCGGCATGTCCCCACACCCCTGCCTTGGACGCGCAGTAACCCTCCCCAGAGTTGTCCGCGCTACTTACATGGTAACCCCATTTCCGCGAAATGTCCACCCACAACACAACAAAGGCAGACGGCTGGCCCGCGCTCGCGCGATCCTCAACCGTACCGCCGCGAATCGCAACTCTACCGCATTCGTCGACGCGGCGCAATACGGTAACTCCTCCTCTTTCGCACTCGCGGTAGTAGGTGGCGACGGAGCCCTACGCTCAGCCGCCTCGGTTAGGCTATCAACAAGCGCCATAGCCGAACAAGTTGCTATAGCTTTAGCGATGACCGACCCCTCACTCACTAATGTCTTCACAGACTCTCGCGCCGCCATTCGGGCTTACGAAACCGGCAACATCGCTCCAGAAGCAGCCCGCATTTTACAAACACGGAAATATACGGGCTCGCACTACCTCTCTTGGTTCCCTGCCCACATGGGCAAAGACGTTCACCCACAACAACCCAACCTCAACGAAATGGCTCATGATCGAGCACGAGAACTGACCCGCCGTGACGATCAATCAGCCACCGAAGAGCTGGGCCCAGACGTGCAGTTTAATGACCCACTACTCACCTTCCATGAAATTACCTCCCACTACCGACACAACAGAAGCCGATACCCTTTACCCCATTCAAAACTCGAACGCGCGCAAGAAGTAGCCTTTAGAATGTTACAAACGAGATCGTACCCATCACGGGGCCGACTCAGCCATTACAACTCAGACATAAATTCACAGTGCCCAGATTGCACAGAAGTGTACTGTTCACTCGCGCACATGCTCTGGCAATGTCCCGCGTTACCTCAGGGACCTCTCACCAGTGAGTCCGACTGGGAGGAGGCACTCAGGAGCCCCAATCTCCGAAACCAACTTAAGGCAGTCCAGAGGGCCCAAGAACTGGCGGAACGCCACCACGTTCCCGCCCCGACTCGGGCGTCGCCTACGGTAGCGGCTGCTAGGATGTCCCACGTGGGCACCCTGGTGGCTTAAACTCCTCAGGACCATATATTAAAGTTCTTGACTGACTGACTGACTGATATAGAGTACTATACGTATAGGCTACTCTAAGAAAAGAAGTTTTATTGTACGGTGACTCGTAAATAATTAAACGACGCAACTAAGACAAGTAAAAACAGTGTATACATTTTACAAATGAGCACTAGAATACTAATGGATCTCTGTATTCGAATGCTACCAGTTAAAGGGAAAATAAAATGCGTTGCATTGTTCACAATTCAGAAAATCTCATTCTAGTATGCATGCATGTGTACTATAGTGGGCACTTGGTTAGTACGGAACAAGTGCTAACACCATCTGTCTCTTCCTTACTCTGAAGAAACATGTCATTGTCCAAGCAAGGCCATTTTACCGTGTGTTTCTAGCTGCTCATCGAGGTAATTCCACCCAAGAAGGCGTATTTTTTTAGTGTGGAATCGGCGCGTCTATGAGGCTTGTGCCGTACTTCCGCTAAGTAGCGTCATTGCCACAGTACGAACAAGGTCACTGTACAATGTCACTGTCTCGCGAACAGCCCACTTCTTCCTTCCATCCGAACTGCGCGAAAGCCCAAGAGGCGTCGCACTATGTGCCAGACGCCTTTTGGCACCGAACACTTGAACATAGCGTGCTGTGCCATCTCACTTCTGTCGAAGCTTCGACTGTGGTTATTCGGAACAGCTCCCCATTCTTCTGACCTCTCATGCGTAGGCGATGCCCGCCACTTCTCAACCAGTCAAATTCGCGCACCGCGTCAGGTGTTTAGAAAAATGGCAGCATATCCACGGTGTGAATGATGGAGAGTGGGGCAAAGCACCCGTCTGTTCATTCGTTCTTGCTTCCGTCCGTCTATGGGTACGTCTGTGTGACCATCCGTGCGTGCGTCTGTTCGTGCGTCCGCACGTCCATCCGTGCGTCCGTCGCTGCGTTCGTCCATGCAAATGCCCCTGCGTGTGTCCATGTGTCCATCCATCCCTGCAGCCACTCGTGCGTCCGTCCATGCATCTGTCTATGTGTCCGTTCGTCCATCTAGTCAACATTCCAAGTACCACCATCTCGCATGTTTTGATCATATATGCGTCCATCTGTGTGACCGTCCATGCGTCCATCCGCCCGTCCATGCGTGCATCTGTTCGTGCGTTCACACGTCCGTCTGTGCGCATGTCCCTGCATTCGTCCATGCATCCGCCCTTGCGTTTGTTCATGGGTCCATCCGTCCAAACAGCCATCCATGCGTCCGTCCATGCATCTGTCTGTGTGTTCGTTCGTCCATCTAGTCAACACTCCAAGTACCACCATATCGCATCTTTTCATTGTGTATTCCGCATTTAGAAGCACCGCCATCCAGCGAACATTCCAACGACTAAACGAGAGGTGGCACACGCATCCTTTCTTACGGGCCAGCGCTGCTTGTCTACTTCTCACCTTAACCACCTCGAGTTCATGGTGTATACTAGTTCACTGTATTCGTGGCACTGCGGCCCAACGCTCGCTAAACCTTTCTAAAACCAAGTAGGTTACGCTCAGTGAGTATAACTTAGCAACCTTTCCTTGTCAGATAGTGCTCAATGTACATGTCAATAGCTGCTAATTGGGATTGAGAGACAGAGAATTCGGCTTTTAGTTAACGCACACGCTGCGAACTTTTTATTGTTCAACAACGCACAGGAGAAATCTCCCGCCGGCACTACTTTGCAGGTCAAAGCGTAAGATTGGTTACGCACTACGACTATGACGAAGGACGAACGGGTGCCGCTTTAAGGAGCTTCGCCCCTAAAACATTCGAATATTGAAAGTACAATGTACACTGTTTTGGGAGAGCATTAGGCCGTCTCTTTATTCCAATTCAGCTATTTGAACTATTATATTTTTAGAAAACTGGTTAACAATTTCGAGTACTTGATACTATACTATCAGAGATCAGGACGCCAACCCGCTGAGCCTCATACTTGACTAGGCTGCATCGACAGAAATTACTACCGAGCTGGGCCCATCGTAATGACACGGGGCCTACCGCTAATGGAGAGCACCCATCGTGTAAATGCATATTGTGCAAATCGAGTGCATAGTGTGTGTTTATAAAAAAATGTTTAACGAGTTCGAGTACTTAGTACTCAACTATTGGAGAGCGGAAAGCTGTCCCTGAAGCAGCATGTCACTTGGCCCTTGAGCGTTTTAGATGTGTGTATAGCAAAAGTTAACTATTTAGAGTACGAGCTACTCAACTATGGGAGAGCATAAAGCTGTCCCGTGAGATAAAAGACTAAAATCTTGTGGTTTGGCAATATTTTACTAGACACAGCACTGGCACCGCTGATGGAGGCAAGCAATAATGACACTGAGAACCTAAATTATCCCTGAAGCCTGCGTGTTTGCTCAACGAAACGTGCAGTTGTTATATGACTTCTCTTTTTAGTTGTCAGCCAACTTCAACCTAAATAATCGAGAATGGCGCTCTTTGCGCTTACCCCAGATCGTTTATTCTCACATCTCTTACCTCCAACCACCTTTGTTCGGAGATACTTTGCGTATTGGTATTGTGGAATGTTTGTCACACGCAAAAAAATGGCAGCATATCCATGGAGTGAATGATGGAGAGTGGGGCGAAGCATTCGTTCGTCCAATCGTTTTGCTTCTGTCCGTCCATGCGTCCGTCTGTGTGACCGTCCATGCGTCCATCCGCCCGTCCGTGCGTGTGTCTGTTCGTTCGTCCGTCCGTGCGTTCGCCCGTGCATCCGCCCCTGCGCCCCTTCTTGCGTCCATCCATGCATCTGTCTGTGCGTCCGTTCGTCCATCCATTCAACCACTCCAAGTATCACCATCTCGCATCTTTTCATCATATATTCCCCATATAGAAGCACCACCATCCAGCGGATATTCCAAGGGCTAAACAGGAGGTGGCACACGCACACTTTCTTACGGCTGCGCTTCGTATCTACTTCCCACCTTTAACCACCTCGAGTTCATTCATGGTATATACCGGTTCACTGTATTCATGGCACTGCGGCCCAACGCTCGCTAAACCTTTCTAAACCAAGGAGGTTACGCCCAGCGAGTATAACGTAGAAACCCTTTCTGGTCAGATAGTGATCAATGTACATGCCAATGGCTGCTAATGTGGATCGGAGCGTGCACGTTAACTAAAAGCCGAATGCTCTGTTTCTCTTCCCCATTAGCAGTCATTAACATGTACATTAGGCACAATTTTTTGTTGTTCAACAACGCACAGAATAAATCTCTCACCAGCACCACCTTGGAGGTCAAAATTTTATACTTGTTACACATACTACAACGGCTACGAGGGACAAACAGGTGTCGCTATAAGGAGCTTCGCCTCTAAAAGAAGACGCCAGCTGCTTAACGAAAGACGCCAGGTGTGTTTTCTAAAGCAATGGTTTATAATCAAAACCATATCGATACAGGTTGTAGTTGTCGATGCTCGTTGCCGTCGGTGTGTGCTCGTATGGATAAAGATGCCGAAAGACGGGCGCACGCTCGCCGACAGGACGCTGAAGTGAGAGCACGCGAGGCAGAAGCGCACCGGGAAGCATCGCGACGTCGCCGCCAAGATCCTGCCGTACGGAAAAAGAAGCCACATCA
>WOVY01008781.1:0-13066 GCA_013436015.1 Rhipicephalus annulatus | reverse complement strand
CCTGCAGAAAAACTGGAACGTGCACCCGGTAGCACCACTTCTGCGTCTCGCCACAAGATGAGGTGACAGAGCGTGACGGAGAAATTTTGACGATGATCAGGTCTCTCATCAATGCTATTCGCACGCTTATAGGGCAACACGAACACGCCTACGGCACGATGCGCAGCGCAAGTATTGGATGCCCTGAGTCAATGCTTGCCAACTTCACATAGACAAAATGGCTCCTTCACTGCCTTCATTTCGAGACGAAGTACGTAGTGCGACAGTTTTACAGTGTAATGCCAGAGGACTTAATCGCGGATCTCATGTTTTCGACATTACGTTTTCCGCAACAGATTTCCTGTATTAGTAATATGTGAACCTAATATGTCAAAAGCGATAAAGCTTTCTGGCTACGAAGCCTTCACTTCAACGACTTGTGGGGAGCCCAGCAAAGTAATTATATATATCCGCACAGATTTAACCTACATTCTACATTTGGTGCAACCCCATAACGGAAATCAATACGTATGCCTCCGCGTTGCAAAGAAAAAGGTAGCCTTCACGCTTATCGGCGCATACATCTCACCATCTGGTCAGTTCGATGGTGGAAGACTACATGACATCTTGACCGCTACACCTGGACCTTGGATTGTGATTGGTGATTTCAATGCTCATCGCTTGCTTTGGGGAAGCACAAAGATTGATTCCAGAGGCCGGAAACTTGCTGAATTCGCCTCAAGACACGAACTTACCGTTATGAATGACGGCGGTTGAACGTATTTGCGTGGTTCGAGATATAGCAGTTGCCTGGGCCTTGAATTGGTGTCACGGCAATTCACCCAACAAGTGCGATGGTTCACTGATATTGAGACTCACGGCAGTGATCATATTCCAACGTACCTGAAGGTCACAGGTTTTTCAACTTCCTCCTCATCAACTAACAGAAGAGTTAATTGGACAATGTACAAGGCAAAGGTGGAAGAGGCATGCGATGATATCGCGTGCGGCCTCAAGGAGATAACAAAAAATGTGATTGAAGAGGTTACGTGCACCTTTAAATACACATCAAAGCGTACAGAATTTGATATAGAACTTGAACGACTACGAACGATTCATAGGCGGGCAGAGAAGAGGTACAGGCGCACTAATTCAATTCATGACTTCAGAGACGCTCGACGTCTGCAAAAGAAAATCCAATGTCGAATGGACAAGCTGGAGGACCAACGGTGGAAGAAATTTTGTGAATCACTCGATCCTCACAAGCCTATGTCCCATATATGGAGGACGGTGCGAGGCCTTGGCTTGACTCCACAACGTCCATTCAGCACATTGGCTCTCCATCAAGGCCGCCTGCAGGTTGACGTTGCTGAAGATTTCTGCGTGAGGATTGCGGGCAATGTGGTTACCTTGAGTAACGAAGTTCTCGGGGATGTTCCTGTAGCACGAGTTTCTGAACTGAATATGCTTTTCTCACTCGAGGAACTGGATGCAGCTCTAGCCACCTACAGACGATCATCGTCACCTGGGCCAGACGGTATTACATACGCTGCTTTATGCCATCTTAAAAACGTAGCTCAGACCAGCAACTAAAATGCTACAACCAGTCATGGAACGATGGCGTCGTTCCAGTAAGGTGGAAATCCAGCCGCTTGGTACCAATCCTCAAACCTGGAAAGTCGCCGCTTGATCTCGCATCATATCGACCCATTGCGCTATCCAGCTATCTGGGGAAAATCATGGACAGAATGGTTCTGACACGCCTCGAGTGGTACCTTGAACGCTGTTATATATACCCAGAGGCCATGGCTGGTTTTCGAAGAGGCCGCTCTTCTATTGATAATGTCATCGACCTCGTAACCTTTGTGCAACAACAGAAATACCTCAAGCGCATCTCGGTTGCAATGTTCCTCGATGTGAAAGGTGCATACGACAACGTAACACACGATGCCATCCTAGATGCCTTGGCGAACATTGTAATCGGTGGAGAAATGTTTCGATCGATTCGGAGCTACCTACAGAGGAGATCCTTCTTCGTGCTCACTGCGGAAGGCCGCACCGTTGATCATTACACCGCTCGTGGCGTTCCACAAGGTGGGGTTCTCAGCCCTACGCTGTTTAACCTCATGATCATTGGCCTTGTACAAAGTCTAACTCGATCAGTCAATATCTCTACATACGCTGATGATATATGTATCTGGGCCTCAGCAGTGACACGACTCCAGGTACGCGCATGGCTCCAAAAAGCAGCGAGAATAACGTCGACGTACCTCCATGCTCGAGGCCTCACAATTTTCACCGAGAAGTGTGCCTTAGTCCCTTTTACCCGCAAGCCCATGATCTGTTATTCTGTTTCTATCGACAACGTGAACCTTTCGTATACGAGACGTCACCGATTCCTGGGCATCATTATCAACAGAGATCTCTCGTGGGGTGCTCACATCTCGCATTTGAAGAAGAGGCTCAGCTCTATCACACACGTGATGAGATTTCTCGCTGGTAAAACGTGGGGCACATCAATGTCATCTATGCTTCAGCTGTACAGAGCGTTCTTCTTGGGATACTTGTGGTATAGCACGCGCGTGCTTTCCAACGCCGGAAAAACTAACATCAGGGTCCTGCAAAGCATACAAGGCCAAGGCCTCCGCACATGCTTGGGGCTACCTCGGTGCGCTAATACGTTAGCAACAATTGGTATTGCTAAATACCATTCGATCACGACATATATAACTGTCGACACACTCCGGACACATATCTGTCACATATCCAGAGTGCCTAACCACCACCTTGCTAGCTTGCCACTAGAAAGACCAAAGGCAGCGTTTTCCAAAGTTGTTGCGGCTAACCGGAATTCCATCTCGTGGAGATTCTCGCCCGCAACCATACCATCATCTCCAGAGTGGTGCATGAAAAGACCGACTGTGCACCTTGAAGTGCCGAGGATATCTAAAAAGGCAAGCCTGTCATCTGCAGCCCTCAAGCAGATCTCACTGGACCTTTTGCATTTGTCGTATGCTAACCGAATTCATGTTTACACGGACGGTTCGGTCTCGGGAAGTTTGACAGGTGCCTTTGTCATACCATCTCGATCAATCACCGTCAAATTCAAGACATCTCACGTCACTACATCTACGGGATCTGAGCTCGCCCGCTCTTCGAGCCACTGTGGAGTTTGTTGCGCAAAAATCCCCTAGTAGATGGGCCCTTTTCTGCGACTCCAAGGCAGCCCTTCAATGCGTGCGAAGTCTACGACGTGGAAACTACCACCAGATGGTGTATCGTATTAATGAAATTTGTCATCGCGCTGCTGATCAAGGACACGACATTGTTTTTACAATGGTTGCCGGGCCACTGTGGCATCAGTGGTAACCATCTCGCTGACGACGCTACCCGATGTGCCCACGATGGAGCGCCCACACTGTTAATACCCTTGTCAAGAGTAGACGCAGCTAGAGAACTTCGCCACATCGCGCATAATGCCACGCTGCGCACTGGAATTCTCCACATAACTCCAATCATCGCCCTAAGAATCTTGTCATTACTTCAGAAACAACTGCCATCCAAGATTTCTCGACGTGACGCTGCAATGCTGTGCCGGCTGTGAACTGGGGTAGCGTTTACTAAGTCATTCAGCCATCGCATTGGCATGGCGGATTCATTCGTGTGTGAAAGCTGCAACTGTATAGAGACTGTTGAACATCTCTTGTGCCACTGTGCCAAATTGTGATGAAGATCGCCGGTGGTGCCTTGAATAGACTCGATGATTGGCCATTTAATGAAGCAAAGATCTTAGGAGCCTGGTCGCGCAGCACATCAGCACAGAAAGCCACACGAGCCCTCCTGAGATACTTGACAGCAACTTCACTGAGGGACCGCCTTTGAAACTCGGCATTGTGTGGTGACGTGACATGTGTTTATCCTTCTCTCTCTCTCTTTACTCCCCTCTCCCCCTCCCCATGTGTAGGGTAGCAAACTGGACGCATAGTCTAGTTAACCTCCCTACCTTTCCTACATTCTTTCTCTCTCTCTGGTATTACGGGACGTGAATGGATGACGATTGTGTGTGACTGGTGCAAACGTGATAAATATGAGGTGCGTGTCATGTAGCAACATGACTACATGCCCCGCTCATGATGCGCTGGCGGTCGTTTTCGCTACCTTCACTTCTACTAAATTTGGTATTACGGGACGTAAATAAATGGCGAAGGCATGAGACTGGTTCAAACATGAGAAACATGAGATGCGTGTCATGTAACAATATGACTACATGGCACGGTCATTGTGCGGTCGCGGCCGTTTCGCTAGCTTCACATGCACCAAATTCCGCATTACATGACGCGAACAGACGACACAAGTAAATGACACGTCCCGAAACGATGATCATGACATGCGTGTCTTGTAACAACATGAATACATGACACACTCATGATGCGCTCACGGTCGTTTCGCTGGCTTCACATATGCCAAACTTGGTGTGACGTGACGTCAATGAATGACGAAGGTATGGGACTAGTGCAAACATGATAATAATGAGGTGCATGTCACGTGAGAACAAGTCTACACGCCACTGTCAAGAAGCCAATACATTTTGACGTGACCCGGCCCGCGTGCGTGCCGGTGATCGTTTCGTCGCGTCAGGCCGGCATTGCCAGGCCAGGCTCCGGTCCTGTCATATACCCGCTGGCGCGCGCTGCGCTGCGTTGCTTTGACGCCGGCATCCCTCCTTTTACGCCGGCATCCTTCCGCCATGAAAAGAGGCAGACGCAGGATCGTCTGGGTAACGCGTCGACACGAAATGCAGCATGTCCCATTTTGCGCCGGTTGCCGTCGAGCTGCGCCGACGGACGCTGGTCGCACCGGTTGCGCCTGGCTTCAGACTTTAGAGGGGTCGCGTTTTGCTAGCGTAGCATAGCTGTGCCCAGCGTGCGCACGCGTCAACGTTACGTTTGAGTATATTGGGCCTATCATGATGTGCTCGCGGCCGTTTCGCTTGCTCCACATATACCAAATTTGGTGTTACGTGACGTCAATGTTTGAAATAGCTCCACATGTACTAAATTTGGTATGACGTGGCGTGAATAGATGACGAAGGTAAACAACACATCCAAACATGATAATAATGACACGGAAGTCATGTACGGCATAATTTACCTCCACCTCGTAACGTTGTGCGCTTCCTCATTCGTGGTTGCCATATCATCGATTCCCACTATACGCCAGTTTATACGTGGGATCTGCCTTTTTTTGCGTGTTTTCTCGTTTACGAAGCACCTACTCGCAGCAAACCTGGTGTTTTTGCTATCGGGAGAGAGTGATTTGCTAATACGATAAAAATAGTTTTCTTCAGTTTCTCTTCAATGAGTACTCTGACGCTGGGAGAGAGGAGGCAATGCATTTAGTCGAGAGAGTTCGGAGCGTAGTTTTTGTGAACAGCAGTGGCATGCAGGTATGTTGTCACAGCACACGCATCTCAATCGTTGATCATTAATTATTGCCGATGAGTATGCAATAATTAAGGACCACGATTCAAGCGCACTCCTAATGCTTCATCGTAATTTAGCACAACACACACAAAGACTAGGACCAACTACGAACTGGTGCTACAGCTTTTTGACGCCATGATAATTCATGCTGAGTTTCATATCCTTTTTAGTTCGCTGCGAAACTGTCCTCCCTTAAACAATAATTTTTCAAGGCCACCTAATACTTTTACGGCGACTATAATCGCATATTGTTTTGTATTATTGTGTATTTTTAAAACAATCGCTCGTAGCTACTTTCCTGTTCGGGGAATTTTTTTTACGGGAGGGTATCCTGCATTTTTCATCGGCTCAGACAGTTCCTTTCATGAATGTCAAGAGGTCGCTTCCATTGCTTGCTGAGATCATGCTTACATTTTTTTCCTAATTATATCCACCCTCCCTTTTTGTGCAGTAGTATCAGCATGGTCAACCGACTACTAGCTGAACATGTAGAGCTTGCCTGGTAGTGTTGGACTTCAAGTGATGCATCACTTCAGGGAGCGCCTTAGAGAAGAAGAGCGACGCAGGGTTCGTGAGTTTCGAATGCATTCTGTGCTTCTTGGTATGGTTGTGGATGTGAAATGGAGGGAAGCAGCTACGTAACAAAGCTGAAAGTGCAAATCAGCCTATGAATTAAAGTGTCCACTGAATACCGAGAACCTCGTTGAACGCTTGTGCCACCTTTGATCGTCTCATATGCAAGTGCATAGATTAAAGATATCACTGTTACCATATTCCTAGAGGAGCGAAGCACCAATGCACATCACAACAACCTTCGATTAAGCGGGTCTGTGTCAGCTGACGGAGTCCTGTACCGGCAATTGTCTCACTTCGTCGCCTCGTTTCTGCCGTCTTCGTGTGTAGTAGCCTCCCCTCAGCACCCGCTACTGTGGTATAGTGATTATGACGCTCGGATGCTGGCTCGAAGGTCGTAGAATCGAATCCCGGCCACGGCAGCACATTTTAGACGGAGGCAAAAAACCTAGAGGCCCGTGTACTAGTTAGGTGCACGTTAACTCTTTCGTTGCCACGCCTATTCAAATCGATCACCGGTGATCGGCACTTTGAATGTTTGATTTTAGCATGTGCAATTTGATTTTCATGTACCCAACACTTTGAAATAGTTAGTTAGGCCTCTCAAATTTCAGAATCAATTTGAATTTGCCCGTTTCGGCGACGTAGTGATTTTCAACAGACCTTTGCGCAAACCAGCGCACATGTGTTGTTGAGAAAATGAGCTTGTCTGACGAACGTGACAGAGTCTCTGCTCCTCGTGATTATGCTACAGTAACATCAAAGTTCTGTATTTAAATGACATTTGCAAGGCAAAGATTCAATCAAGAGTCAGCTATGCAATCTGAGAGTGTTTAGTAGTAATAATGGCAAGACATTTATATTAGCTATTCAATAGAGAACTGTTCATGGGAGTCAGCGACAATTTATTCTACCAAAGATATTCCTGTAGGTAACCGCATGTTTAAAGTGTGCAGGTGTCTTTTTCAGCCAGCGTCCAGAAGCTTTGGTTTCGCTCTCAGCCACAGGGCTGCATCTGGTGCCCCTCCTATGACGGCGGCGTCTCGCGCACATGGTTCTACCTGCGTTGCGAAAACACGCGGCGCTCGAAACTATCTTGCAACTGAACCTGAATTGAGCGACGACGAACTTAGAGTCCGAGGATAACAGCCTCGCCACTTGAAGTTTTACGGTGACGATGTTTCGCGTCGGCCTGAGACATCCACAGCCTTTCATGTCTTCGTTTTGTTTACGGCCTCAAGTTGGCTCTTCCGCCGCAAGTGCGCCGCTGCTGAATCTTTGAGCAGAATCTTATAGCTACTCTGGCTACGTGTGAGGTCCACATGTCACTGGGGCGCGCTGGGCTGGCGCCGGCTGCAGAGCTTCTCCTCACGACAAGAAGGCCACCGGAGCACACCTTAGCCCTGACTACGGAGCAGCGCGACACGTCTTAGAACTGCACAATATTGTTCTTTCAAAAAAAACATACGATGTGCAAAAATGCAAATAAATATGCTTTGATGCATATATTGGCACGCCAACCTAAGTGGAGTGAGGTGGCTTATAAAAAGAGGCGGTGCTAGACGAAATAGCGAAATATTGGAGATCTGATTTATATAGGAATTATTCCCATCACGGGTATATTCCCATATATTGGAACAGATGCGGGCTCTTATCGTAACAAAAAAAAGAAGTTGCTGAAAAAAGTTTATGAGTTCACCAGAGTCTCCAAAAAATGGCAGCATATCAACGGAGTGAATGATGGATAGTGGGGCGAAGCATCCGTCCGTCAATTTGTTCTTGCTTCCGTCCATCCATGTGTGCGTCTGGGTTGCCGCCCGCGCGTCCATCCGCCCGTCCGTGCGTGCGTCTCTGCGTGCGTCCGCACGTTCATCTGTGCGTCCGTCCCTGCTTTCGTGCATGCATCCGCTCCTGCGTCCTCCATGCATCCATCCGTCCATGCAGCCATCCATGCGTCCGTCCAAGCATCTGTTTGTGTGTCTGTTCGTCCACCTATTCAACACTCCAAGTCCCACCATCTCGCATCTATTTATCATATATTCCTCATATAGAAGCACCGCCATCCAGCGGACATTCCAAAGACTGAACGAGAGGAGGCACACGCACACTTCCTTACGGCTTGCGCTTCGTGTCTACTTCCCACCTTTAAGCACCTCGAGTTCATGGTATATACTAATTCACTGTATTCAAGGCACTGCGGCCCAACGCTCGCTGAAACTTTCTGAAACCTAGGAGGTTACGCCCAGGGAGTATAACGTAGCAACCCTTTCTTTTCTTCTGTGAGTTGTTGAACAATAAAAAATTCGCAGCGTGCGCGTTAACTGAAAGCCGAATTCTCCTGTCTCTCATTCCCTATCAGCCGCCATTGACATGTACATTGAGCACTATTTTCTATTTTTCAACAACGCACAGAAGAAATCTTTCACCGGCACCACCTTGGAGGTCAAAATGTTGTACTTGTTAAACACTACTACAACGGCTACGAGGGACGAACGGTGTCGCTATAAGAAGCTTCGCCACTAAAAACCTCGAGCCAGTGGTTGCGCGCGCTGCGCACACCTCGAAAGTCTTGCGGCACCTTCAATGTGGACAGCGCGCTGCTGCTTGCCGCGTGATCACGCCGCCGGGCACGACGTCGTCGCGGCGTGCTTCCCGCTAGTGGGAACGTATATTTCCCGGCTGTAGCGGGCGTTGTAAGGGTTAGCGAAGCAGACCACGTTCGCGAATGGTGACGTCAACACTAATCTGGCGCGATCCAAGGAAGCCGAAATTAAGCGCGGGCAGTGGAAGACCAGGGACACCGACGAGATGCCAGTCAAGAACACCGATCGCAATCGAGAATACAGACGGTGCGTGGGTAACACCGGCAAGACGCGAGCCAAGGAAGCCGAGCGCAAACGTCTTCAACGCGTCCCGCCTCCAGTGTCCCTTGCGTTTCAAGGAAACGTTGACTCGTGTAAACGCTACACCGAGTTTCGCTTCAAGCCGCTCTTCCAGCACCCGCGTCGACCGCCCGTTTTTAGCCGGTCAACACCGTGCACACCGCCGCTGCTTCACATTCCTTCAGGGTTCTCTTCGGTGAGATGGTCCATAATTCATTACGGGCGAAGCTCGTTAGGGGGACCCTGAAGCGGCTTTGGCGATTTTTTTAAAAAACACATCGGGCCGGTAGACCGAGTCCCAAGAGTAATTTAGAGACGGATTTGAGCTCTCTGCGTAAACAGTGTATGTAGTATATTACAACGCTTTAAAGCTGCGAACACTCCAGATCGCTGCAGATCGCTGCGACTCGGCCAAACGCGTTTTCAACCACCCAAACACCAAGCGACATGCTCTGCCCCATTGACATCATCGTTCCCGGCTAATCTCATTGGCTAGTGAACGCGCAGCACACACTGATGGTATCGAATCAGTGGCAGTATTTACGCTTATGTGGTCTAACGCCACATTGTGACGCAGGTGCCTTGAAGACGGAGCTTAGCCCCGAGCACTCGACAGAAGAGCTGAGGGCAGTTGAGGGTGAAAGGCGGAGCGGAGGAGGAGGATACTTTTTAGTACTCATAGTTCCGTTAATAATGGGTGTATTGATTGAACTCTGGTTCCAATGATTTGCTCCAGTAGAGGTCTAATAAAATTTGGCAGCATATTCACGGAGGGAATGACGGATAGTGGGGCGAAGCATCCGTCCGCACATTCGTTCTTGCTTCCGTCCATCCATGCGTGAGTCTGTGGGGCCGCCCGTGCATCCATCCTCTCGTCCGTGCGTGCGTCTGTTCGTGCATCCGCTCGTTCATCTGTGTGTCCGTCCCTGCTTTCGTCCTTGCATCCGCTCCTGCGTCTGTCCATGCGTCCATCTATCCGTACAGCCATCCATGCGTTCGTCCATGCGTCTGTCTGTGTGTCCGTTCGTCCACCAATTCAACACTCCAAGTACCACCATCTCACATCTTTTCATCATATATTCCTCATACAGAAGCACCACCATCCTGCGGACATTCCAAGGGCTGAACGAGAGGAGGCACACGCACTTTTTCTTACGGCTTGCGCTTCGTGTCTACTTTCCACCTATACCCACCTCGAGGTCATGGTATATATTAGTTCACTGTATTCATGGCACTGCGGCTCAACGCTCGCTAAACCTTTTTAAAACCTACGAGGTTATGCCCAGCGAGTATAACGTAGCAACCCTTTCTTGAACAATAAAAAATTCGCAGCGTGCGCGTTAACTAAAAGCCGAATTCTCCTGTCTCTCATTCCCCCTTAGCAGCCATTGGCATGTACATTGAGCACTATCTTTTATTGTTCAACAACGCACAGAAGGAATCTCTCATCGGCACCACCTTGGAGGTCAAATTGTTATACTTGTTACACACTACTACAACGGCTACGAGGACGAACGGGTTGTCGCTATAAGGAGCTTCGCCCCTAAAAACCGTTTCAGGGATTCTCTAAGGCGTAGGTCATCCGCCTCCTGTATGTAGTAGCCACCTCTCGTTTTAGTCCTTGGAACGTCCTCTGGATGGCGATACTTGTATATGATGGATATATGATGAAAAGATGCTGGAGGACCCTATTTAGAGTGTTCCCTAGATGGACGGACGGGTGGATGGACAGAGACAGGCAGGTATACGGACAGACAGACAGGCAGGCGGACGGATGGACATACATACATACATACATACATACATACATACATACATACATACATACATACATACTACATACATACATACATACATACATACATACATACATACATACATACATACATACATACATACATGCATGCATACATACAGACATACAACATGCATACATACATACATACATACTGTAAGGCAACGTTTTGGCTGCAAGACACCTCTTTTACTTGCCGAGCCTCTTCTCCACTACACAGGTCAAACTGATGATGATGAGTATGTACATATGGTAAGATGACGCGTATAAATAATGCTTACACTTATTTCCCCCCCACGCGTGAGCGGCCAGCCCGGATGCGTCTTAGACGGAAACGGAACGTCGAACGAATGGCTTCAGACGTGATACGTGGACAATCTCCGAACCACGACAGCGACGATCCGAAGAAAGGTCGGTGGGAGTAACACGATTGTTCACTGGGGACGTTTGTTCATTGATTGTATAGGGCCCAATGAAGCGTGACTGAAACTTGTCAAACAATCCTGGAGTACGAATGGGCGTCCAAAGCAACACTTCCTCCCCCGGACTGAAGGAGACGTCGCGATGAGAGCTGTCTTAGCGTTGTTGGCGGTCTTGCTGCTTGGCTTCTGTATTAAGGCGAGCCCGTTGCCGACATTCTTCGAGCCTTGTGATCAACTGCTCTGATACGATTGCCGAGGCGTCGGTTGGCACATTTAAGAAAGAGATGTCGATGGTGAATGTCGGTGAACGGCCCCTACTCGAGGTAGATAGGTGAGTAGCCAGTAGTTCTTTGAACAGCGGTTTGTTACGGGCAAACGTCACAAAAGGCAAAATGGTATCCCAGTTGTCGTGGTTTGGTGCGATGTACATCGACAGCATGTCCGTTAGTGTCCCGATGAAATCTCTCTGTCAGCCCAATAGTTTGGAGGTGGTAGGCTGACGTCGTCTTATGTACTGTACCACAGGTTGTGAGCAGGGTTTCGATTATGGTGGACGGAACGTCTTGCCGCGATCACTCAGGAGAACGCGAGGTGCACCGCGACGCAATACAATGGCGTTGAGAAAGAAGTCTGCGACGCCTGAAGCAGAACTTGTGCGTAGTGCAGCAGTCTCTGCGTACATTGTCAGGTGGTCGACAGCAGCCACAATCCAACGATTACCTGCTGGCGTGATGGGGAGAGGTCCGAATAGGTCTATGCCAACAATGGCAAAAGGAGTCTCGGGACACGGGATAGGTTGCAGAAGGCCAGCAGGAGACGAAGTTGGTCGCTTCCGCCGTTGACACAGATGGCAAGATGCAGCGTACTTGTCCGCAAAGGTAGAGATGCCCAGCCAGAAGAAACGGTTTCTGATGCGGCTTTGTGTTTTGTGAAATCCCAAGTGGCCTGCACATGGGTCATCGTGAAAGGCTTCGAGGACTTGATGACGTAGAGAACGCGGAAGTACTGGAACCCAGCGGTGTCTATCAGTAGTGTAAACGTAACGATGGAGCACCATTGTTATCGAGCCTAATTGGTCGTAGTTTGTCGGCGCAATCTAGCATTGGGAGTAGGTGACATGCCATTAAGGCATTGGATAATGCGATTGCAGTATGGATCATCCACGCTGGCGTGTGGCGAAACTCGGGCGTAGCGATTTGAAGCCGGCGTTTCGATAACCGCAAGGTGTGATAATGTGAGGGGTGACGCAGTGCCTTGCCCACAAGATGAGCAATCGGCTGACGTACTTGATGATGACAGTGGAAGGGGGGCGAGCGAGAGAGAGCATCTGCATCTTGGTGTCTTTTGCCAGACTTATAGATGACGTCAAAATTGTACTCTTGCAGGCGGAGCAGCCAACGACCGAGGCGACCAGACAAGTTTCTGAGTGTCGATAGCCAGCACAAGGCGTGGTGGTCTGTAATCACTGTGAAGTGGGCGTCCGTAAAGATACGGTCGAAATTTTTGTATGGCCCAAACGACAGCGAGGCACTCCTGCTCAGTTATGGAGTAGTTCTGTTCAGCAACCGTAAGAGCACGACTAGCATACGCTATAACTCTTTCCCGTGAAGTGGCATCCCGCTGTAGAAGAACTGCACCAATGCCATGGCCGCCGCGTGGGTGTGCAGACATGTAGGTGCGTTCTCGTCGAAATGGCACAGAACAGGTCAGACGTTAAAGCATTCTTGAGGGCTTGAAGGCACGCTCGCAGTCGTCGTTCCAAGCGAAAGTTGATCCGGATGTCAGCAGCTTGAGCAGTGGCGACGCGATGGCAACAAAACGACCAATGAAACTGCGGAAGTAGGATGCCAGGGCCAGGAAACTTCATAGGTGTTACTGATTTTCTGGCCGAGGGAAGCGTATCACGGCAGCAAGCTTGTCAGGATCCGACCG
>WOVY01008780.1:0-12963 GCA_013436015.1 Rhipicephalus annulatus | reverse complement strand
GTCTAATTCGGTGGCTGGTCGTCCTCTTTTTTCGCAAATATACTTAGCCGCAATGACACACTCACCTGAGCGGGTCCCTTTTTTCGTTAACCTCCGCGCTCACCTAAACGTACGCCCCATACCAAAGAACATGCATCCTGAGCGAGGCGAGAACCGCAGAAAAGCAAGGACTCGGGCCCTCCAGAGACAATAAGGCGAAAACTAGGATGTGGTATACGTGGACGCAGCGGAATTTGCGTCAGGATCCCGAATGGCCCTTGCGGGGGCGGACAATCTGACGAATCTTCTAACCTTATGCTAAATTGTCACAAATTCCTCCACAAATGTAGAAGAGGCAGCTATCGCGCTTGCTGTCATCTCAGTAGCCGCCACCACAATCAATATCGACTCTAAATAAGTTATTCTGAACTACGCCAATGGCTTGATATCCCGTACCGCTGCTCGCTTTGTACGTTTCTGGCAGCCTCAGAGTTCCACAACCCTCATCTGGACGCCAGCACATGCCGGCCTGCTTGGCAAAGAGGAGGCTCTTACTCTAGCCCCGAGGTCTCACATTCCGCGCAGGAGAAACCGAGCCTCCTCCACAGGTCGAGAAGCGCTCGCTCTCTTTTCGTGATACTCTATTATATTACCGGGATCAATGAACAATATACACACCCCCAGCCCCATCCCTTAACATAGCGCAGGCCGCACATTAGCGGCACCTACAACCTCGGACTGCTCCATACCCCGTATTACTAAACGCCCGTTACCCAGACTAGTTTCCCTCTTCGTGTGAACTTCACGGCCAACAAGCAGATTTCCTCCACATACTGCTCACATGTCTCACCTTCCCACATTCCCCAACTCAGCATGTGTCGGTGTCGTACTGGGAGATCATCATGACCCGCAATTCTGCGTTCGATCAACGCCGAATCACCTCCTGTGCCATCAAGAGGATAGCACTTCAAGGTCTTTCCTTTGCTTTGTAAGGGTGCCTTCTCACCATGAGGGAGCACCCCATGCCCCTAGGGGGCTTGGCCACCTCATCAACATTTCAAAAAATAATAACCAACATTTCATTAAACAATAAATCAGGATTTGTGGGGCCATAAATTGGCGACACTCTTTTTCTTGCTTCTTTGAATGTGATGTTTTCTTTTATTATCAATGTGGTGATCTCTTTTTTTTCTTTTCCAAAAATGAACAGGACTGGGAGTATGCGTCATGATTTCCTCCCCAGTTCACACAGTGTGACGGTTCTTTGCAGTTGTCAGAACTGTGGCCTGACACTCCACAATGTGCAAAAGTTTGGGGACCATGGCAGCTCGGTGCGCCATGGCCATACGTCTGCCATTTAAAACAACGACGTGGGTGAGGTATGTGTAATCTGGTTGAAGTTTTCGTGTACCCAGTTTGAAGAGTTTCTGGCATATTACTGGAAGCGAACGTGAGTATAAGGTGTTTTGTCGGTGTTTGCTTGTTGTCACTTCTGATGATAACCCTTTGTACATAGGTTACAATCTGATTCTTCCAGAAGCCCCCGCTTCAATGGCCTAAGCAAATCAGCGTCACATACCACGCCATGAGTAGTGTTCATTGATCTGTGGGGTGTTACTGTGATCGGAGTGTCGCCAAAAGTTGAAAGATTGTGTCACTTCTCAAACTGTTCTTTTTCTCGAACTTTGGCCATTTCTGGCCATTTTGATAACCTTGTACCCGGCCTCTAAAGTTTCTACAAGACATCTGGATAATACAAAAAGGGATACAGTTCTGGCTTGCTTGCCAATTTTCTCATTATGTATGACATGAAAATGGGGGAAGTTTTCATTTGATTGGTTCAAAAAAACCGAAGCATTCGGTGCGTACGCGCTTTAAAGTGGTACTATCAATAACACGGGAAAAGTTCTGTGCATGCCTATTTAATTTTCTTGAAAAGCGTTGGCGGGCACTCAACAGGAAGCCCAAAAAGGAGGCGCTACAAGTTTTGCGGATGCTTAAACCTGCAGATGCCAGCCATACAGCACTACTATGACCCAATGCGCCTTGACCAAGGTACGCTATTTGCACAGGGTTAACCCTAGCCGCCAGGAAGTGTGAAAGTAAACAGAAAAGAGTAGAATACAGAACAGATAAAAAGTGAAAGATAAAGACCATGATGTAGAGAGAGATAGAGAGGAAGAGGTGACTGCCGATTTTCCTGGGTGTGTCAGCCCAGGGGTGCTGTATGTCTACGTGAAGCCAGGGCCAAAGGGCTGCGTTGCCTCTGCCGGGGGCCTTAAAGGTTCAACGGGCCGGTGTTGACTCAACCCCCAGGATCTCCTTTTCCCCGGACATGGCAAATCCAAGCACGGCTATGCATGGGAGGGAGTTGAAATTCTCCCGTTAGCTTGGGTCCATGGTGTCGTTCCCCACCAAACGCTTACTTGCGCAGACGCCCCTGCTGCGATCAGAATATATGTTCTCTGCGTAACCTCACAGATTCCTCTCATTCCACAGTTAGAAACGCGGCCCATTAGGATGACCTTATTTGTACACTAGTTTGCTAATTTTTTTGTTCAGTCATAAAACTATTTATTCTTGTGCAAGGATTTTATACAGCCAAGTTGCCTTAGAGGCAAGCACACAACTTTTCGGTGACTTTGGGTAATTGTTTGCCATGAGCTGCATTGCATACTTGGAATGTGCTGTAGGCCCTGCAGGTTTAAGGGAGTGAGCATGTGCGAGGAGCGCAAACCGGCGCGCGCATTTGTGGCACTTTTCTTGGAACTATGGTTGCCTTTCACACTGCTACAAATTAAGTCGCCAATCATTATTTTCACTTCTTGAACACTACAGTGTGCATACATATTCTACTGGTAAAATGTGCTTCCCTGAATAGGTTATATCTACACCCTCAAGAGAGTTTCTTACAGAGAGTAGCGAGTGGTTTTATGCGCATAAAAATCTGAGTACCCCACCCTCATTCGTTGAACTTAATAACAATGTATTTTTATGGTTATCAGAAGTGTGTTATCTTCATTTTCTCTTAATACCCTACGTTCACGCTTCTCAAGCAGGTATATTTTCCTAAGCGGCGTATCTATTCTCAACTACAGACTCTGAAAGCTTGTGCGACGATGCACCACGTGACCCCTGCCACAAAAGACAGCATAGAGTCTGCTATCGTCCAGGTAACGGCTGCGTATGCAATTGTTGTGAATGTTTTTGTTACTTTACAAAGCAGATCACCTGGCTGAAGTCTCAAGGACTTGGTCACATTGCAAACTTGTTGAAAATTAGGAAAAGCTCAGACATCCTCTAAAGTCCTATAGTAATTCGGGTCTTGATTCAATATAGTAACTTAGACATGTATGGCATTGAAATATTTCTTAAACTTCAAAACACATTCGTGCTGTGAATTTTTTTCACAATCAATGAACACTTGCTCGAATGTTTTTTACATAAATCGACGCAGTGAACTACTTACCACCAGTTTTAATTGTTGTGTATAACTCCATTTCATTTCAAGTCAAAAAATTATAACGTCTACCACCAGGGAAAAGTCAGGAAGATAGCGGCGATCATCCTCGCGAAGCAACGAAACCGGTCCGAAACGTATTCCAAGTTTGGACGAAAACCTACTCAAACCATCAAAATAATTCATTTTCTTCCTTGAAGCAACAGTGAATGCCTTGGAAGTACGCCAAGCGAACTTGACGTGTTTGTAGCATTGGCATCGTATTTCGTGTCTGACGGGGATACTCCTCGTTAACTGCTAGAATTGAGGAAGCGAATTCCAAATTTATATCACGAATTCTTAGTAGAAGTGAAGTTCTCGCCTTTTTTCAAGTTCTAGTCACATGCCCTGTTTAATAGTTATATAGCGACTATACGTTAGCGCGTGGAATTCTGCACTTCCTGTTAGTTAAAGATGGGCATGAGGACAGTTGTATGGAATGTGTCTTCAAGTATAGCCGTTCATGTATTTTATTTATCACCTTACCTCACTTTTCACTCAATACTTTTTGTGCCTTCGCTGAGCTCAGGATTAAAATGGGCCCAACCAGCAAGGAATTTTGGCTGTATGTGTTTGTGAGTGGGGCACCATTCCGCAATTTGAAATTGTTTTCCACAACAAGTACTGTCTATTCTATCGCTTTGTAACCTACAACCAAGCAATTTCAGAGCGATGGGTGGCTTAGCGTTTCTCACCTAAAGTCTAGCGCTTTACATCAAAACATCTGGCAACTAACACTTGATAACGGTAAATTGGAGCGACCCGTTAAACCAAATATTTTTCATACTAACTTTTTCGGAACCTACAAAACTGCCGGTTTTTCAACATTAGTGCATTGACGAAAACAACGATGAGTGATTCTGATAATTAAGCACTTTCATAAATGCGTGGCTACTCCCCTGTAATGAATTGTTGCGTGGTTGCATGACAGCATAGCTGAAAACAGTACATTTGGCAAATTTATAAATTTTGAAGTGTTCTCCCGGTAAGGGCAGATGCGGAAATGCCTGGGAGGTTTATCACCACTTTCGTTCAGAGTTATTGTAGGGGAAAGCTAGTAGGGGCGCGATAACATTTTCTGTGCCTTCGAAAGTATTTCATTATGTGCGTGTGCATATGCTTTGGCATAAATCAAAAACCACCAGCCAAATTTACTACTATGCGGACCACATTTAATATTACACCTCCACTTACATGTGCTGCTAATTTTAACAGTCTGACCACACAATGTCCTACACTAGTCGACATTGTTGTAAGTTGTGTGCTGGTATTGGTCTCAATATTCGTTTTTACGTTTTGTGGTTAGCGTTTGCTATAATACACAAATGTGTATATTTTAACGTATTAGTGTTTGCAGTGCGTCTCTACTAGGCTACAAATATACATAGCAAGGAGCCTGTAAAATCCCATGCCTATTTTGGCATCTGCCAGTTACATGGATTTTTCTGTAACATTGCCTACACTTGCGATTCCCTGTTATTGCATGTAACCTTTTTCTATTGAGGACAACAGTCTAAGAAGGATAGTGTTAAGCGGCTATAACAAAATATGCCAGTCGCAAGGCACACTACATCTCAAGCCCGTACGTCCACTCCTTCCCCTTCCTTCTGACGCCTCTTCAGATCTGTGCTGCATTACACTGATAATGCCAGTGGAAACCATGCAACATAGTTTCTCGCGACAAGAGCACCGCCCCGGTGCATCTATGGAGCTACAGTAAAAGGAGGGCGGTAGTGCTTGAGCATTGATTCGTGCATAGACAATGTCATGAGTAAGCACAGGTTACGAGTATGTGACATTATCCGGGGACAATTTCATACGTAACGTTACATGTCAAGCATGAGTTATGGGCCCGTGAAACGCAAACTCCGTTTATCAGAGAGGCCTACACTTCGCGATGGGCACCAGACAAGAACGAGAGAACCTCCTGAAAATTGTTCTTCGTGCTGTAGCTCGTCGTAATTATGCTTATCTGTTTGTTGAGTAGAGAAAACGTCAATCTCTTACGGGCATGCTAACAGGCATGCTCAGCACAAGAAACAGCAGCACGAGGATATTCAGTGTTTGACTTTGCAGAAGCCGCAAAAGGGTTTCAAGTGAAAACGTTGGTTTGTGCCCAAAAAAAGGTTGAAATATCACAGCATATTGACGTAGTGAATGATGAGGAGAGGGACCAAGTGTCTGTCTGTCTGTCTATCTGTCTGTCTGTCCATTCGTCTGTACTTCAGTACGTGTGCCCATGCGTCCGTCCATCCTATTGCACACATTTCTATTGAGCCGACGTCATGTAGAAATTAAGACGAGAAATGGTGATGAGACAGCGCTATCTATTACAGTGTTAGGGAGATATTTCTGAATGCGCCTGACACAGGACAAGCCTTATACTAATTGCAGCTTTGCTCCAAAATGTGAGTAGCCTGCGATGTGATGGCGAGAGGAGCTGTACGTTAACGTCAGGTATGGCAGTGCAAGGTTACAGTCACGGTGATCGGTTGACACGTTTTTGGAAAGCTTGTCTGTAAGAGTCCTGTTCAATCCCATTATGCCCATTTGTCTGGGGGCGGTACGGGGCCGTGGGCTTATACAAGGGGGAGAGGAAACGCAGGACATCAGCAAAAAGTTACCGCCTCAGTTTGTCAGTGATTTGCGTGGGGCACCATGCGCTATAATACGGTCTCAAAGCAACAAATAAGCGACTTCCGAAGCGCAACTGGTTGGCCGATCCTGGGTGAGAGCGTAGCGCATCGCGTGATTGGTAACAATGGCGACCCACTTGTTGCCTGAAGTAGATGTTGGAAAGGGTCCGAGAAGATCTAAATCGACTGGAAGAAAAGCTCTCATCAAATATTGACAGGCTGAAGGTAGCCGGGTGAATGTCCCGGTGGCTTTTTTTCGCCGCTGACAAACTTTGCAGACGTTGACACATCGCCGCATATAGCCTGCACAGCCAGGGCAGTACAAGCGGCACCGCATTTGGTCATATGTGCAAGAAATGCCAAGGCGACCAGCGCTTGGTGTGCCATGATTTAGAGGCCGGATTATTTGGCGCTAAAAATAGGGTTTATGCGTCAAAAATCGGCAAATATAAAGTTGTTTTAGGCCCAACAAATAGTACTTACAGGTGCCGTATATTTTTCAAAAGTCAAGTTTCCGAAAAAAATAGGTGTAGGTTGCGTGTCTAAGACAAAAAAAATTGTCCCGAATCTATGTGTTACACTGTATATGTCATCGAAAGACGATAGTCTTGCGTCTGGAGAGAGTGAACAAATTGTTTATTTGATGTTTTGCACAAGAAAGCTGGTGAATGGTATTTGGAAGGCGCTGCGATAGAGTGCCTCAAGCATGTGGCGGAGGCAAACGAGGGCATCTAGGCACGTTAGACACAAGTGTCATCTGGCAGTTATCTTCGAAAAACGAAGGCGTTCAGCCTGCAGAAAAAAATGCACGCCAGTCTCGGAGGTGATTAGGTGCAGAACGCAAAGCGACGGGCAGGTGCCACCACCGTAACGTCGCAGCAAAGCGTTTGAAACACCTTTTTGAGCATCGCGTTGCACTCTCAGCGCCGTGCGATTAAACGCTACATTCTTTAGAGTTACTTGTGTGCACCTCTTCGAGTATAAAGGCAGATATAGAGAACATCGAAGCGTTGTTGTGGCACCTGAGATATGCGCAATATTTGCTTTTTAATTGACATTCGCACAACTAAGGACGCTATACCTTGAGCAAAATTGGTGGGCGTTGCGGAGAAGGTTGATCGTTTGGTGCCGTTTGAGGTATCGTTAGGGCGGACAAGCAGATAATTGTACAGACAGACAGACCAAAAACTTTCCGTCGGAGGTCCCCAAAAAAGACTGTGGTCTTCAAAAAGCAAATATACCTGTTTTTTTTTCACGGTGTCTTTTTCCCTATATTTACAAGCAGGCTGTGTTCACAAGCCTTTGTGGGTCGCGCAGGTTGTCTCGTGTTAGTACACCTCTTTACTAGGCAAATGTGTTGGCCTTTCAACTATTTTGCTTGACTGTGCTCATCCACTGTTTTGAACATTATTCCAAGTTAATTTCGGGATGTTTAACCCAGTTTACTGGTGTCTGCTAATTTTTTATCACCTTCCCATTGGCAAAGGTTCATGCATGAAATATACGAATCAGTGACAGCCACACTAGCCAATAAATACGTGGTGTCTCGCTCAAGAAAGAAGATATAATATGCTGTATTAGACTTGGTGTTTGCGGTCCACTGCGCCGATCTCGGTATATTGGACTGTCTGGTCATGACGTGCTAATACGTGTAGTGAATATTCTTATTTCATCAATTTTCATAATATTTCATAATAATTTTCTAGAATGTACATACAAAGTAATATCTGTAAAGGCCTGGTTAAACAAAGGTATTTTGGTATCCTCAAGGAGTTGCTGCCTCTGTGAAGTTTGTGAAACGATAGAGCATTATTTGGTTAGTTCTAAGGACCCCATCTTCTTTCCAGACGTCCTGAAAAAGTCCTTTAAAAACTTGATTTTATTTCTCTTAGCATACGTTAGCTAGTACCACCCAAATGCTATAATACGCCAGTTCACGTGCTCTTGTTGATTGGCATGTATAGTTTATGGAAAACTCGAATGTTAGAAGCGGTTACAGAACCAATAAGGCTTTCGCCATCCCATTTTATCTAAATGACTGTACAGCCAAGAAACTTTTATGAAGAACTGCTGTTTCAAGTGGACTAGTATCAAGAGTTCATGAAGTGTGCTGCTGGAATACCCCTTCACACAGTGTTATATCATATTGTTGCGTGATATGCAAGGTAGATTTGTCAGAGAGGCTTTACCTATTTTTTACCTTGATAAAATGGTAGTTGTAGCGTAACCATTATCACCATTCATCATCATATTCTTCTTTTTAGCCACCGCGATTGGCCTTTCACGCTAAGCTCAAGCTGAGCGGGTGAGAAGAGCACAAGATCACGCGCCTGGCTTCTCGGACGATTGCATACTCCGCCGCTCCGCTTTCAGCCTACTAATAAAGTGGCGAGTTTGGCACAGCCCCGTCAGCCACCTTCGCAACGTCGTCTCACGTCTACTCTCTCTCCTCCTTTACCGCTAGACTGGTGACCCAAAGAACGCACCCTTCGACAAGCCACCGGCTGCCATGCTTCCGCTACTCTGCCCGCCAGTGCCGCCATTCCACTCGACCTTACCACCTGCATGGCTCATGCGGCTCGACGTGGTTCTCGCTTCTAATGACGTCGTGGACCAGCTGCTTGTGCAGCCGTGTTGCTCGTCGCGCTGCCGGTAGAGCTTCGCCATTTTGATGCCGAATCGACCACAAGTCCGCAGCCATAAGACGCCCTCAGCACTGCGCGGCTCCCCTGCTACGGTCTCACGTACCACGCACTTCCGGAGTCCCGCGACTTCGGCTTGCCACTGCGTCGCAGCACGCGCTACCAACCAACCCGCAACCCTTCATTTACCGCGACCTCAATACCCAGGCTACGACTTCTACCTGGGATCCCGTCGCATAAACATCATTTCCTGCACTCGACCCTGACAACGATGTAGAAGACGCTCCCACTTCACCTGACCTTTTCTCCAAGAGGTGCGATTCCTCGGAGCCCACGTACGAAGCTCCCTCGCACGTGCCTGCCTCCTGCATGTCTTCCGCGACATCGACAGCATGCGACATTTCTAACAGGTCAACCTTCATTGTGGCCACCTCTCCGCACTCTCTAAATCTGCCACAGACAAGGTCCTCACCCGACTTGCCTCCAACCAACCCGACGCTCTGTGCAATTTGTAAGCACCGACTTGACTTGCCCTCTCAGTCCTCCGCAGCGGAAGTTCAAGTTTCAATTGAACCGCGGTCAACCTTCAGCCATGCTGCTAATATGGCTGACGCACTTGAGGATGACGTGCCTGGTCCTGTTCCTACAGAGATCTCCACGCATACCACGCATGCCTTGAATGTGGCCAGTGATTCTGCAGCACTGCAAGACAACCCTCGTGCACAGACAACCAAATGCCGTTCCACGAACTCAGGTATGCCACCCGATTCCCGTGCAGAGCCCATGTTCACTGGGTTCCACAACCACCTACCTCCACAGCCTTTGACGCCAGATGGCAACAACAAGACGTGGGTTCACAAAGCAGGCGCATTGGTCAGAACGGCTCTTTTTCAGGCGTCCTGCTGTTTCAGCCGCGCTCTCAGAAATGCCCTTCAAGACGGCGCAAGCACCTACCAAGTCTGCTCAATGCAATGGGCAACCACTTGCCCTGCACATGACTGCCCGCAGTGCATGGGGTGCCGTAGTTCGGGCATGGCGTTTCCACTTCCGTCGACTCGCATCCGTCGAATCACCATTGCTGTTCATCATCATCATCTTCTTTTTAGGTGCCGCACTGCGTCTTTCTTGCCAAGCTTGAGCTGGGCGAGCCAAAAGAGAACGAGCTCACGAGCCTGGCTTGTCGGACGCTAGCAGCCCCCACGGATTCACTTTTAGCTTACAAATAGAGCGGCGAGTTTGGCATGGCCAAATCGACCGCCTTCACAACGTAGTCTCACGTCTACTCACTCTCCACTTATCGCCCGCTGCAGTAGTTTTCATTTGCCTCGAGTAAAAGGTTCTTGCCAGTTTGAAAAATACTCTAGCATGCTTTGCAGCGTACCAAATTTGGACACTGAAAAGCTCTTTCCGAAAAGGTATTTGTTGCAGAGCAACAAAGAACAAAATTTTTAAAGGAACAAAATTGTGGAAGTGTGTAATTTTTATTGTCAGCTGGTGAACAGTACAATAAAACACCTTATGTACAGAAATATTCAAAACAAACAAAATTCAGACTATACGATTTGAAAAGAACGTACTCAAAAACGTTATAAAATATTGTATGTTGCACAGAGTATTTCTCACCACAAAGACAAAAAAACCAGAACCGAGGTGCCGCTTCATTGTTTGTGTCATGCAGCTACGCGTTGCTTGGTTTTTTGTGCGACATGAACTCGCAAACTTTTCTAAGTAAGCTGTTGTTTTTTCGCTGGGAGCCTGCAGATGTTTCTATACAGATGAATGCGATAAGATCCTGCAGATGCTCCTATAGAGATGAATGCCCATAATGTCAAAAATCCCACTGTCAATGAGATGACCAGTGAACTTTGCTATTTCGTCTAACGTGATGTCTTTAGATGAGTCATCTCATTCAGCATAGGTTGGTGATTCATTGTGCGTGTCGTAGCATATTTTCAGAACTTTCTCACATTCCATATCATAATAAATACAATAGAACAATATCACGCGTTCCTCTAAAGCGTTTTGCACTCTTTCATAGTCGGGGTAAAATGTGCTGCGGTGGTCTTTTTGTCGCTAAGAGAAGCTTTACAGCCGGCGTCAGCCCTCCACGCCAAAGTAACGTGTCGAACTCATACGCAAGAACAATAGCTATATAATTATATGTTGCGGAATAGGCACCTCCGTTCAGATTTCGTTTCGGGGAATTGCAACTCTGCGTAATTCAATACTTTTCAATGCATCGGAATAAAAAGATTATTCCTTTCCCACTACAGGATTGGTAAGACTGGTCAGTTCAACGGCAGCAATTCTATATGTATGAAATGCATATCTCAATAGCTTCATTGAGCTAAGAGTGATAATAATATCATAAGTTTATGTCATAAGGTGCATATTGATTGCTAAACTGCGCTGAATAAGCTAGCCTGATTGAGGAATAATGGCTTGTTGACTTATCTCGTACAGAAGAACCACACTACTAGTTGCCAAAGGGTAGTGCTCTCGCTATTCTTGGTATTTGCATGGTCAGCACAATCCCGAGAAAAATCTTAGTAAACTGCTGAAAACGTATGTATTTACTTATTTTTAGATTATTTTAGTCCTTCGTAACTTGTACACGTTTAAATTTTTGCCGTTACTGACGAGAAATTCGTCTTTTTAACTAAGTAACTAATAAGACACGTAAGTTGCCAGATATCGCGTAAACACCCCCAAACTTGTTGCCGTAATTGTGACACTCTTAACAAAAATTTATACAAATCCTTATTTTGTCAAATACATCTAAATAAAAATTTTGTTCTAATTGATGACACCCGTATATAGAAGGGCCGATGATGATGGGTACAGAACGTTTTTTTTTCAAATTATTTTTCTCAATTCTATCGCTGCTAACCAGTGCACAGTGTGCTATTCCGAAGCAGGAGCATAAACAGCCTTCAAACGGCTGCTACAGTGTACGATACAGCAATGTCTTGATACTCTATGTGCACGTTGGCGTAAACGCGCTCGTCTGTCATTCGTTCATTTCTCATTGTATGTTGACGTGAAGCGTATTTGCCATGTTAGTTACATGTCGTAACTAGTGGCCACTAATAAATTGACGTTGACAATAGAAACTTCGCTTGTTACACTATAAATACTTCTATTTCCAATTACCTAGATGTGGCAATATAACATATAAACGCTCGTTAAGTAACAAATCAGTATTGTAATATTTTAGAGATGGCATTTGCAAACTAGCTAGATTTACTAATCAGCATTTACTACGTTTCCTTACTAGGAGGTTAGCGGGCATTTTGTCGCAAGTAAATGGTTTGTATTTAGTTATTGCACAAGCAAGCTTTTTTCTAAAGGTACATGTTCAAACGAATGAAGTTTTAATGTGGTTTAGGCTTAAATCCGCTAATTTTAGAGTGACAATTTAGCGAATCGTCGCATTGGGGTCAGGGAAGGCATCGCGTTCGTTACGTCGGATCGCCAGATTTGGCTGGCTACCCGTACCATTGATTTAAAAGTATATTCCAGCTTTCTTTGTTTTGATGGTCTTGTACAACATTTCATCACACACATACTTCACACAGCACATTGTTCATCGTGTACTAATGTGTGCTGCCTTCACTTTCAGATTTTTGCGATAGAGTTTCATGTAAAGAAAATCATGTGTGTCGGCAGGGAGGACAGTATTTGAAAAAAAAAGTGAGTTAGGAGTAATACGTGGCGAGACTGTGCAAAAGCTTGTATATCAAAGTTTGCAGTAAACAAAAGCATTTCACTGGCGTCATCAAAACTTAGAGAAGTACTCTTTCGAATATGCGTCGTAGTTACCGACGGTGGCCGAAATAAAAACAAAGGGAAAGATGGGAGACAGCAGGCGGCCTGAGGCGCCAGCGGATGGCAAGAAATCACAAACGTAAGATGAGTGCGCAGACAGCGTATACTTCCATAAGAGGCATACCATGACAGAGAGACATGGTTATGCGAAAAAAGGAGGAAAACTTCGAAGCAAACAGTCTATATGAGTACAGAATAGTAATTGGCAACTTGCTTACAATAGTACCGTGCATGTATTCAGCCTGGACTTTTAAAATTATTTATTTATTCATAACACCCTACAAGCCCCGAAGAGCAATTAGTGAATGGGTTTACAAAAATTTATCATGAATAAAGCATAAAAAACTGCATCAAAATGACAAAAAATGTACAGTTGAAG
>WOVY01008779.1:0-18149 GCA_013436015.1 Rhipicephalus annulatus | reverse complement strand
CCTGCACGAATGTATTTCCGTGAATGTATGACCAAGTTTGTTGAACTGCAAAACACGCGGGAGATTTACCTGAGTGGTTGTCGAGGGTAGAGTCTTTGGCAACACTTAGGGAATTTTAGTTTCTGTTGGACTCTTACTGCCTGTTTTTGTTGTGCTTGTGGTTTGGTGTATGCGCCTATGAACACGCAATAAAGAAAAGAAAACACCCTTCGGTGGCTTAGTGGTCAACGCCTTGCATTCACGACCCGGAGTTCAATCCCGTTCTACCCTGTGCACTGGAGTCATTTTTATGATTTTTTTCTTCCTTGCGTTCTCATATATCCAGATAGGTATATATACAGTGCATGACATCGACGCCGATATCTACGTCGACACGAACACCTACGCCGATGCCGACACCAGCGACGAAATCCAGTCGAAAGCTTCCATATAATTCCTATCGCAATAAAACTGTGAACCATCTCTCCGAAGATAACCCGGGATGCGAACAGCAACGGTGCGCACTGCGTTGACCCTGTTGAAACGGGCGGTCGACGCGGGCGCTGGAAGAACGGTTGAAAAACAAAACCCGGTGTAGCGTTTACTAGCGTAAACGTTGTTTGAAACGCACGGACACGAGGAGACAGGACGCATTAAAGACGCTTGCGCTCTTCGTCTTTGTCTCACGTTTCGTCGGTATTACCCACACAGAGAAGTATTCTCGAACGCAATCGGTGTTCTTGACTCACACCTCGTCGGTGTCACTGCTCTTGCACTGCCAATGTTTGCGTTCGACTTCCCTGGCTCGCGCCGCGTAGGTCTTTACGTCACCATTTGCGAACGCGATCGGCTTCTCTAATCCTCGCAACGCTAGTGACAGGCGGGAAAGGTGCGCGACCACTAGCGGGAGCATGTCTTGATGGCGTCCCGCCCGACGACGCCCTATCACCATTGTAGGCTCCACGAGATTCTCGAGGCGTGTACAGCGCGCGCACCACGGCTTCTTTTCACTGACAGTTGGAGAAAAGTGGCGAGAGTGAGATGATGCCCATGTGAGAAGTGGGCTCAAGCATTCTGAGTGGTGGAGAAAGCGAAGCGAAAGAGAGCTGACACCCGGCGGGCGCATGGCAGGCGAGGGCGAGAGACGGCACTGCGCACTTCAGAAGGGCGTGATCAACATGACACCGCTCCAACACGTGCGGTGAAGGTAAGCGTTGCGGACGGAGAGGCAGCGTTACACAGGTTAGACAAAGACCTGCTTTGATTCTGAAAAGAGAACACCGGGTACATGCCCAGTAACTGTATATGTTATCTAAAGGTAGCACATACAGTGAGTCTAGGCACTTCAATCGGGAGGCGCTGCCGCATAGCAGGGGACGCAAACTGGCCACCCTACGTGCCATAGTTTAAAAGAAAAAAGAAATATCTAATAGTTTCCTGTGCTGCATACTGGGTATATGCAGCATCAGGGTCGCTGGATCAAAAAATAAAGGGAATAATGAAGGTGACGCTCAACTTATGACAAGTAGATTGTAACTATGCCTCAAGAGGAAGATACATAACAGCTGTATCTTGCCAGTACTTAGATACGGAGCAAAAACCTGCAGACTTACAAAGAAAGTTCCGCTTAAATTGAGGATGATAAAGTGAGCAATAGAAAGAAAATGGTCTGTGTAACCTTAAAATACAAGAAGAAAGCAGATTGGGTAGGCGACGAACGGGAATTAAGGATATCATAGTTGAAATCAAGAAGAGGAAATGGACACGAACATGGCATGTAGCGCGTAGACAGGATAACCGCTGGTAAATAAGGGTAACTAAATGGATTCTCAGAGAAGGCGAGCGGGTTAGGGGGGGACAGACGTTTAGGTGGGCAGATGAGATTAAGAAGTTTGCGGGTATAAATTGGCAGCAGCAAGCACAGAACAGATCTGGTGGAACTTGGGAGAGGCCTTTGTCCAGTCAGGCTGATGACGACTACGACAATGATGATGATAATGATGATGACGATGATGATGATGAAAGAAGCTGTGGTCTGTTGAGTGACATTTTTTCCACTGCGGGAAGATTCCTAATCGAATCAGGGGAGTTTCAATTTCATAATCCTAAATTAGTAAAATCAGTTTTTCTAACCATTTTAGATTGCATTAGATAGACAAATAATATCTTTTATCCATTCTGTCTGATCAATCAATTCTGTGCCGACCCCACTGAGTGGGGTGAGAGCAATACATATAGGTCATCATCTTTATCATCATAATTCATCGTAGTTCACCTCACGCATCCATGGGCTCCGCAGCTCGTCCCCTTAGAAGCGCTTTCATACGGAATCCTTCGGAAGACGGTGAATAATCAGGTCATCAAAAATACGTTTTATAGTTGCACATCTCGGGTTCAATATTGAAGTCCGTCTTAGAAGTATCTATTTTTCCCACAAGGAAACAATTTGTCTTAGAAGTGGCCATCTTTCGTATAGTGAGACTTGAAACTCTTCATTAATACTGCCTTTTTGTTTCAGCGAAGTGACAAGTGGTGACGCTGGTGCTGATGTCAATGACGCACAGTAACATTATTATAATACCCAATATCTGTTTGAGAGAGATATCATTGGTCAAATGTTTTGTCTCAGATGAGGATGATGATGCACTCAGAGGGACCGCTCCCCACTTGTACTGTCTTTAATACTTTTGAGACCGCTTACCAGAAATAGCTTTTAGAATGAGATACTGTGCAATCAGAATCAATGAGTCAAAACTGCGTGCAGCCGCCTCTGCCTGCCACCTTATTAGCGTATAGAGAGAAATAAAAGAACGTACAAATACGTTTGTGAAAAAACTATTTAAATAGGCCTTCAATATCTATTCAGCATGAGGCTTAAAAAAACAATAAAATAAAATTGACAAGTAGTTAGTTTGTGGTCCTACTACAGTCGTCTAGCGCCTGAGGAACACGGCTGCTGACCCGCATGTCGCGGGATCAAATCCCAGCTGCGGCGGCTGTGTATTCGGTGGAGGCGAAAAGGCTGTAGGCCCACGTGCTCAGATTTCGGTGGCAGTTTAAGAAGCCAAGGGGGTCAAAATTTCCTATGCCCTCCACTACGGCATCTCTCATTTTTATATGGTAGTTTCGGGACATTAAACCCCACATATTAATAAATCAGTTGTTGTTTTACAAGCACTGCCACATTTCAGCACACAGTACTGCGTCTGAAGCTCTCATGTGTCTGCAATATCGTGTCACATTACTACACAATTGTTTTGTTGGCACCAATTGCGGAAGTGAGAATGTCGTGTTTGTTGGAACTGGTGCCAGGAGCCAACGAGGTCAAAAAGGAGGCGAAGGTTCTGAATGGCATGACGCACACTGATGTTATTTCTTCGAATATTACTGCTCTTATCCCGAAGTGGAATCTACGATGCTCATCGGGATCGCATATATCAAAGGCACCTCACAATTTGCTGTTACTGTATGTGATTTCACTCTTCGATTAATTCGAAAAATTATGTAAATGTTCAGCAATAAATAAATATACTTTCACAGCCTGATGCTTCATCACTAACAATGATTTATATGTTCTCTGATAGTGTGGTTCACACGAAAAAAAGTAACAAATTCAAGGATGAACGAAAATAACAGGTGGCCACAATACCTAAAGGGCCACCAGGCGATCAAGACCCGATTGCATGTGAACTTTAAAACAGGGCGTTCACAGTAACTCTCCCCATCAAGACTACGTATCATTTCTGTCTATTCACAAACCTCAACCTTAAAGTCATCAATACAACGTTTGCTTAATTTCTAGCTGGATGTTCGGTCGCTGCCAACTGTGGAAGCGGTGCTGCCGCAACCAGACAGCTTGTAACAATCAGAAGTAAAGAGTGTTTCTAATCGCACTTTTAAGTATTTAAAAATTTGTCACTAGCCGTTCAAACACACGTTACCACACAAGAACCAAAATGGCAGCGCAAGCGTTCTGGAAAACATGTTACCTGATGGGCCCTCTGGTAAAGGGTACATTGCCAACTTCTAAGCCCGTATAGGCAAAATTTCTTTCGGGCAAAATATGCCCACAAATTGGCTTAAGGAGTTATCAGAAACTACACCTGCGACATTTTCGCCAAGCCCTAGAAAAACCAACTGGCCAGAAAGTTGGTTTACGTGTCGTTAAATACGAAGCCAACGCAAAATATTAGTCCTAGAATAAATCAGTGGCACCGCCTGCTGTCGCGCCGAGGTGACGTAACTGTAGAGACTCGCCTGCTCCGCCACCACTCATCGCCCTTTTCTGCGACCGTTGTGTACCCGCATTTTGTTGATAGGGTGGAGGTTATAACTGAGATTCAGGAAGAAAATCTTTCTTAATCTAGCAGTTATAAGATTTCATTACTAGTGAAAGTTATTCAAGCAGTAGAAAGTTTGAATGTTATGACCGAGAATAGGCGAACTTCCATTCGAACGTGAGAATATTGATGAACGGGGGAAATATTGATGCAAGTCAGCAACTAGTCTCTTTTTTTTCTGCGTAATGAACAAATGTTGCTATATAATTGTAATAAGGAGTTCTACGCTGGATTTCGTGCCGACCGGTTGTGCTTTCGGGATCTCTGACGACAGTGTGGCTCTGGCCGACTGGGCTAGTCCTACGCAATCTCCTGATGCCGATCGCCGGCGGCGACGACACCGTAGCTCTGGCCGAGTGGATTCGCACTACGCTATCTCCTGACGCCGAAAGGAGCTCTCATCGATTGGTGCCCCGTCCTCGGACTCCTGCGACCGTATTCATCTTTCCGACCATCTCTTCCATCGCTCGCTGTCCCTGCGGCTCGCTCTCTCCTTCCTCTCTCTCTCTCTCTCTCTCTCTCTCTATATATATATATATATATATATATATATATATACCTTTTAATCCCATCATTTTATTCTATCCTTACCCCCCTCCCTTGTGAGGTACTATCAAGGTGTCGCACCTGATGCTGACAGTTACGGGGCTCGCTTTGCTGTTTTCCCTTCAAGAACCACGTAAGAACCACATAACTATAATACAAATAGACGTATACTTTCGGGCTAATATAGGTGTGCCGAATTATTCTAAATGGTATAAGAATGACTTAAAAAAACTAACTGCGGTGCAATTTGCCATAAAATATGTCTGCTGCTGAAAAAAAATACAGCTGCTTTCACATAATGGCACTTTTTCCAAGACTTCGCATATGTTTATCTAACATAAAGAATCACATTATATGTTAAGAATTGCAAATATACAGCCGCACACAGAATGATGTCAGAAACGCTCTGATGTTTGTTTTGTAGGACCTGATGTGCAGATTTCGAAATTACCACGGATTCTGTATTCGAAAACCCTATTTTATTGCAATAGCAATCATATGACACACTCGATTGGATTTTGCCGCCCGCGTCGACGTCAGCGCCAATGTCATGCACCGTGCTTGTATAGGTATCCATATATGTGAAAACGCTAGAAATAAAAAAAAATCCAGAAAAAAAGCACTCTATATAGCACGCGAGTCGAATGTGGGACCGTTGCGTCATTAAAGCGAGGCGTTAACCCCTGAACCACCCCGCAGAAAGTTCTTGACCTTTTCAAACGGAGGGCTAATTATACCTACCACCCTCCACTGCTGTATTTTCTGAATTACCAGAAAGTTGGCGCAATGAGCGCACGTCGCGACATCGCGCAGCGGCACCCACTCTAATGTCCTTCGCGTACCTTGTACAGCCTCAAGAGGGGGAACGACGTTCCCTCACGCGTCCTTATCTCACTGTGGTGAGGAGGAGAGTATTGTACGCCTTGGCTGGCCTCGGGTTTTACGTGGAACGATTCTGCTGTAATTATAGGTGCACAAAGGTCACTACAATCGCTGCATTCTTCGTTCGCGAAAAGCGCGCGCTTTTCAGACTCAGCGAAGTAACAAATGAGACGCTTATTCGTGTGATGCCGTACCTGTGAGTACGTTTTGTACGTAATTTGTGTGTCGATCTGCTTTCCATTTTGCCCATGACCTTACATATTGTTGCTATCGTGTTCATTGCTTCGCCTTTGCGGTATAGTTGTAACTTTGTTTTGTGAGATGCTGGTGCGAGATCCTACCGCGTGACAAACGGTATGATAACTTGAGGTGCAAGCAATGATAATACCAGTGTGTTCGAACCATTGATTAAGGTATCGCTATGGCAGTTTCATTTTCGCTGTTTAATCTATCAACCCTGTGTGGAGCACTTGCGTGTTCTCTTTTTTGTTTTTGGTCTCAATGGCCCTGCACCGTGTGGCAGCACGGCCTTCTTATAGATGAACAAAGTCTCATGTAAGCCCAGACCACTCTTTCTTCGAACACGATGCGACAGAGGAAAAGGCGGTGGAGTAGAAGTAGTCTACAGCAGCCTCTATGCTTAAGGGCCAAACCTCATAAGCGCGAAAATGCACGCGACAGCGACGAGCGATGCGACGTAGATCGTCTTCGCACGATCAGTCAATAGCGCAGGCAAACCTCATTCACGCGACGGCTTCGGCGAGCGAACTCCACTGTTGCTGGCATGAGGCCGTCTACTCGCACCAAAAAAACCGCGTAGTGAGCAGTATGCAATTTAAAAATAAGAGATATTGTTGTGTAATGGAACAAAAAGTGAGTGCCTTGCAGCACTTTTGTTATATGCACATGCGTAAACATTGCGTTATTTCTTGTTGCGCATACGTGACTCGGGCAGGGTCACGTGCACCTATGTAGTCTTTGTCTTTTCCGGTTTTTCGCTATTGGCTGCTTGAGCTCAGCACTTCCGGGCGATGAGCGACGGTTTCCAAATCTGGAGACCGAGCGATCGCGCGAAAGCGAGCACGCGACACGTCGCGTGAACGCGCTGTTTCGTCGCTCATAGCATCGCTCGTCGCTGTCGCGTGCATTTTCACGCTTATGAGGTGCGCTCTCAACGCACACAAGTCAGCCCAGATTAGGGGAGTGTCTTTTCGAAACCGTTCCCCACTAGCTTTTTCGGTGAGCATTTTAGGTACCTGTACAGGATATTCATTTGACGTTGCGGTACTCAAAGCTACTAAGAATTGGTCCCTTCAGAACAATGACAATAGTTTTCCATTGAAAGTAGGGGGTACAAGCGACGGAGATGCAATGCTTAGGTCTATAGAGGAGTAGGTATTTTTAGCAAGGCTGTGATATTTAGGCTCTTTCCGAGTCAAGAGACAGGCTCCGGAAGGGAAAAGAAACTGTTCAATTAGGAGACCTCTCGCGTCGCATCGATAGTCGCCCCACAGACTACTAGGCGAATCACAATCCCCTAAGACAAGATAGGGTTCGCGATGTTCAATTTTCAAGGACTGGAATTCATGTTTTGCAAATTTAAAATGTGGAGGTGTGTATATAGAGCAAATGGTGACGAGTTTACTAAAAAGTACCGCTTGAACAGCCACTGCAGCAAGTTACGACCGAATCGATAAGTGCGTGCATGCGATTCCTTTATTAAGTATTATGGCTACAGCTCAAGATGATGCCATTGCCTCATCACGGTCCTTTCGGCAAATAATGTGGCTACGAAGAAAGTTAGTGTGTTTGGATTTTAAGTGTGTTTCTTGTACACACAGCTCTTTTGCTAATGTTTGTATTGGAGTTCGTGGACATTGTCAAGGTTCCTGAGAGTGCAGCTGACGTTCCACTTAAAATGAAGGAATGATGACAACAAAAGGGAACAGCAAGCATCATCGCAGAGTAAGGCACCACGAGATCGGCGCTCGAGCTCCTCCATCTTCCTCGTCCTGTCGCTATCTCCAACCTCTCACCTGCCCATTTGGTTCGCCCAATAAACCTCTTTACATTTGGTGGATCGTGCTGAGTAACCACATCGCCTACATCCTGGAACTCCGATCTCGCTCCCTGCCGTCGACCATGCAAGTTGACGCTGTCCAACAAACAATACCTCTCGCAGCCGCTACTTGCCCCGGCCCGGTTCATCAGCGACACCCCCCGATCTTTGCCGGCACCGAAGACCAGGACGTCGAGGACTGGCTGTCGTCAAACGAGAAAGTCAGTGGACCCAACAGGTGGGATGACGCTGCTAAGTTAGGCACTGTCAATTTTTATCTCACCGACGTGGCCAAGCTGTGGTATACGAACCACGAAACCGAGTTCGCGAATTGGTCCGCCTTCAAGGAGGCAATACGTGCCATTTTTGGTCGTCCTGCCTTACGGAAGCTACGCGCTGAACAACGTCTGCGCACACGGGCACAGGAGCGAGGGGAAACTTTCACATCATATATAGATGTGATTGATCTCTGCCGGCGCGTCGATGCTTCCATGAGCGAGAGTGCGAAGATACAGCACATTATGAAGGGCGTCGACGATGACGTTTTCCAGATGCTTCTTGCGAAGTCTCCAAGCACTGTGGCAGAAGTAGTGACTTTGTGCCAAAGCTATGATGAATTGCGGAGGCAAAGATCTCAGACGCGACGCTCATTCCAGACAATCCAACCAGTGACCGCACTGGACGCTATGACTGACCAGGCAAACCTTCTCGCACAAATGAAAGACTTCGTGCGAGAGGAAGTTGCTCAGCAGCTTTCTCTGCTGCCTTTTGCTTGTAGCGGCGATGAGAAGAGAGACGTGAGATGACGTCGAAGGCGGCCGATGGGGCCGTGCCGATCTCGCCACTTTATTCCAGGCCTGAAGTGGAGCCACGTCAGCCAGCAGCGTCCACCACGCCAGGCTTGTGAGCTCGTTCTGATCCTCGCGCAGCTCGAGCTAGCATCAGCGGCGCGAGAGGCGCGGCGCGGTGATTGAGAAAATGATAATGGTGATGATGGCACTACAGGGCTCCCCCCCCCTAGCGCGTTGCGTGATTTGAAGGCATATGAAAAAGAAAGAGAGCGACAAATGCTATATACATGAACCGCAATCCATGAAGTGCTCATTTGGCAAGTCCAGGTTGTCAACGTTTATGGGCCATCAGTAGGCAGTGTGTCTCCGGTGGGCGACTCTGGGAGAAGCGCAAGGGACGAAGAAGGAAGTGCCGGGTCGCTGTGTTCATAGACACGTCCATCCCACAATTACGCGGCGGGACCATTCGAATGCGCAACCGCCGTTTCGAGTAGACGCGGCTGACAAACGTGCCCACAGCTGGAACTGTGGACAGGCGCTGAAGAGCTTGCGCCGGCAATGTGGGCGAAATAGTGTGAAGTACGGAACGCACCCATGATGACCGAGCACTGAAGTTTCAAAGCCACAGCGGGGTCTCGGACAGCGCACAGGGTGCCGAGCATGTTGTCGACAAGGAGCAGCGTCGCGGTCGTGCTGGTGCGGACGTCTCTGTCGATGAAACACCGGCCTCCGCGTAGCACTGCGACTGGCATGCCGGGGCGTGTGACCGAGTCGACGGATGCGGAAACGCCGTGCATTGCGGCTAGTCATGTGCACGGCAAGTGGTTGGCTCTTGCGTCGGGAAAACCTCGTAGGTGTTTGCGCCGTCTTGAAGGCCAAGGCTGCGACACATGACTGTTTAGCAAGAGGCTTGAAAAAGGGCCTCTCTGTATTATGCCGAACGTGATGATTTCGTTGGCATACTCTCAGGGGCGGCAGATATGCAATTGGACCGCACGTCGTCGCTGTTGTTACCAACGAGCCTGTATGGCGGACTGCATCCAGCGCCAAACGCTCTGGGGAATAGTTGTGAAGCTCAGAAGACGTGAGCTTTGATGGAGGATCGGGTGGCACACCTGAAAGACCATCGGTTCTCCGCGCATGAGGGTTGGTGTGCAGGTCTGCATGATCGATGACAACCTCTACAGCATGTGTGGCATATGTAGTCTGCAGTGCCATAGGCGCGCGAGGTACGTCGTCCTCAGCTGCGTCAGTCATAGTCGCAGCCTCTCGGAAGTTTGGCTGTGGTTGACGGCTTATGACTTTAACTTCTGCTTCGGGAGACTGCGGGGCTGAAGATAGTCGCTGCTGGCAGGACGCAGAGAGCGTCGAGGTGGGTGGGGAGGCGCCTTCGGACATCGTCGACGTTGAAGTCTCCGTGACCAAGGGGCGAATAGTGAGCGTGAGGATATCCGTTGTCTCGGCAGACTCCGGGGCATGCGGCGATGAAGCCGCCGTGGAGTCTGACATGTCTGAGAAATCGTGGTCTGTGAAGGCCGGAGAAAACATGCGGGTGGCGAGAGTGCCCGAGGGACAATCGGCCGAGAACTTCGAAAAAATGCACCTCGTGGCGACCCGGTCGTTGGCTACAGGAACGTATTGAAGAAGCTCGTCGGATGTCGTGGCTGACTGGTCGCGTGCAGCACGAATGTTCTGAACCTCGTCGGATTTGCATTCGTACGCGGGACTCACGTTGATAGCGGCCGGACGAGATGTTGTAGGAGACGTAGTCGGGGAAGTTAGGTCCCGGTCAGTGAAGACTTCGGGCCGGAGGGGTACCGCACGCTGCGACGCAGACGAAACCTGTAAGTCGCGGGTGAACGGCAGCGGGTGGTAGGTGAGGCCATAGCTGGCAAGCACCGCCGAGCAGAGGTCATCGTAAGGCTGCTGGCTGGAGGTTGAAGTGCCAGAAAGATGATGCAACTCTACCGGAAGGGCGTCTTGAAGAATGGCGTGCATCAGCGGGTGGTCCGTGACGCCATTCAACGCCAGAACGGCATCGAGCTGCATGAACCATACCTTGGGGTAGGTCGATTGGAACGGCGGCACTGGCGGGCAGAGTTGCGGGAACATGGCAGCGGGCCGCTCGGCGAAGGGCGTGTTCTCCGGGTCACCAATGTAGCGGCGATGAGAAGAGAGACGTGAGATGCCGTCGAAGGCTGCCGATGGGGCCGTGCCGATCTCGCCACTTTATTCCAGGCCTGAAGCGGAGCCACGTCGGCTACCAGCATCCGCCACGCCAGGCTTGTGAGCTCGTTCTAATCCTCGCGCAGCTCGAGCTAGCATCAGCTGCGCGAGAGGCGCGGCGCGGTGATTGAGAAAATGATAATGTTGATGATGGCACTACATGCTCAACGCCTGGAGCTCTCGCACCAACAGCAACTGCGACACCCACCACCATTGGCTCCCATGCTCCGACATGTGGTCCAGGAGCAGATTTCCGAGGCTATGCCGGTGCCCTTGCAGCAGCTCACCGTCACCGCGCCTCTTACTTACGCTGAGCCACTAAAGCGGCAGCAGCGACACCACCCCCCGTCGTTCCAGGGACTGCCGTATACCTCAGCCCCGACTCAGCCGTCCACCGCCTGGGTTCCTCCCATTGCCACGACAGCCTCGACTCACCCGTCTGCCGCATGGACTGGTCCCCTCGTCGCCAATACTTGGAGAACGCGCGATAACCAGCCCATCTGTTTTGCGTGCGGCGGCCCTGGCCATATCGCCCGTTACTGCCGTCGTCGCGTGCCGGGACACACAGACGCCCGGACACAGAACAGCTTCATGGACCTTTCTCCATCCCGTCTGGAAAACTCTGACCCTCAGTCAAGCTCGTCTTCACGGGAATGTCCGCGTACTATGTCTGGTCGCTCACCTTCACCCCGTCGTCGCTCCCTGTCACCCATGCGTCGTCGGCCAGCTCCTGAACACAAGGGAAACTAACCGCCGCAGTTCAGGAGGCAAGAACTGCGCTGTCGAAATGCTCAAGTCCTCGGACATTGCCGTCGAATATTGTCGAAGTTTTTGTAGAAGGTACTCGAGCATATTCTCTAGTGGATACTGGTGCTGCCGTTTCCGTGATCGACGCTAAACTTTGCCGCAAGCTCCGAAAAGTGAGGACGCCTCTTATTTTATGTCCTTGCAAACAGCGAATGGGGACTCGGTTCAGCCTGTAACCGCCTGTACTGTCTGACTGATGATCGCGAAGGACCACTACACTGTTGAGTTTATTGTCCTGTCGTCATGCTCACACGATATCATACTTGGATGGGATTTTTTCCTCGCGTAACCATGCCGTTATTGATTGTGCAGATCGGAGCTTAAACTTTTCTCGTTTTACGACCAACCAACCAGCCGCATTCAGCCCGCCGTACACAAACTCGTCGTCAAAGAAGGCACTGAAATTCCTCCGACAGCAGCTGTGTTGCTCCCCGTGTTCTGTGACAGCATTAGGAACGAAGCTGCATTCTTTGAGCCATCAAGCCTCTTCCTTAGTCGAAGATCACTTCTTCTGCCTTATTCAACCCTCTCTATTTCTGTAGGAAACAGTGCTTTTTGCTTCATCAATCCCCTTCCGTATCCCGTTGAACTGTTTCAAGGTGAATCTCTTGGACACGTGCATGCCATTGATAAAGAACAAATTTTTACCATGCCACAAGATTGTTCCAGTGACTAAGACGCCATCAGTGCCCTCAACCCTTCCAATACACCACCTTGCGAGCTTTTCGATTCATCAATGGCCGACGGACTATCACTATCTGAACGCTCTGAGCTCCTTCAGCTGCTCTACTAGTTTCGTGAATCCTTTGACGTTGCTCAACTTACCCTTGGCCGAACTCCCAGTTTTTTCCACCGCATCGACACAGGTTCCAACGCGCCAGTACGACAGCGACCATACCGTGTTTCCGCCACGGAACGTCAGGTTATCACCGAACCCGCTGACGATATGCTCAAGCGCGACGTTATCCGACCTTCCCAAAGTCCATGGGCATCACCTGTCGTTCTTGTTAAGAAGAAGGATGGTACAATTCGCTTCTGCGTTGATAACAGGCGCTTAAATAAGATCACTCGCAGAGACGTATACCCTTTCCCCAGGATTGATGACGCCCTTGATTGCTTACAAGGTGCCGAGTTTTTTTCGTCGTTAGATTTGCGTTCGGGGTATTGGCAGGTGCCCTTAGCAGATGGTTATCGTCCAAAAAACAGCATTCGTGACACCGGACGGGCTATATGACTTCAATGTCATGCCCTTCGGCCTCTGCAATGCGCCGGCCACATTCGAGCGCATGATGGACTCGGTTCTGCGGGGTTTGAAATGGAACATATGCCTCTGCTACCTCGGCAATATCGTCGTCTTTGCACCCGATTTCGCAACACACCTTGTACGCCTGAAACATGTCTTCACGTGTCTGAAGAATGCGCAGCTCCAACTGAATCTAAAGAAACGCCACTTCGCTGCTCGGACGCTCACCATTCTCGGTCACGTCGTATCAAAGGATGGTGTTCTTCCCGACCCGGCTAAACTGCGCGCTGTTGCTGAATTCCCCAAACCAACGACTGTAAAACAGTTACGCAGCTTCGTAGGATTGTGCTCCTACTTCCGTCGGTTCGTGCGCAACTTTGCCTCCATAATTGCTCCTTTGACCCAACTTTTAAGCAGTGCCAACGACATCTCATCATGGTCTTCCGAATGTGATCACGCATTTACCACTCTTCGCCGTCTTCTGACACCACCGCCTATATTGCGCCACTACGATCCCACGGCTGCAACTGAAATCCATACAGACGCCAGTGGTGTCGGTCTCGGTGCAGTTCTCGCTCAACGCAAGCCTGGATCCCCTGAGTATGTCGTCGCCTACGCCAGCAGAACGCTCAACAAGGCTGAGGTAAACTACAGTGTTACCGAAAAAGAGTGTTTAGCCATGCTTTGGGCAATTGTGAAATTTCGCCCAAACTTATATGGCCGCACCTTTGCTGTAGTTACAGAGCATCATGCCTTATGTTGGTTGTCGTCGCTGATGGATCCATCAGGTCGCCTTGCTCGTTGGGCTCTGCGACTTCAAGAGTAGGACATCCGCGTCGTGTACCGTTCCGGCCGCCAACATGCCGATGCTGATGTGCTCTCGCGATCACCACTGTCGACTGAGGCTGCCTCTATATCTTCTATGGAACACGCGCTGTCCGCTCTTGACATTGACACAATGACCTCTGCACAGCGCGACGATCCATGGATAACTTCGCTTCTGGACGTCTTATTTGGGGTACCGACACTTCCCATCACTCGAGCAATGCGACGCCAGGCTTCGCACTTCACCATTCGAGGTGGTCTCTTGTACCGGCGCAATTACTCACCAGACGGCAGGAAGTGGCTGCTCGTTATTCCCCGAAAGCTGCGCTCTACAATCTGTGCATCATTTCACTCCGACCCGCAATGCGCTTACGCCGGTGTCTTCAAGACCTACGAGCGTTTAAGGATTCGGTACTACTGACGTGGGATGTTTACTTTTGTTCGACAGTTTATTAGCGGCTGCCACGAGTGTCAGCGACGAAAACAGCCACCAAATCCAGGAGCAGCTCCACTACAGCCGCTTGCGTGCCCTGACCGCCCATTCGATTGCGTCAGAATCGACCTTCATGGACCACTGCCATTGACCACAGCAGGTAACCGGTGGGCTATCGTTGCTGTAGATCACCTGACACGGTACGCCGAAACCGCTGCTCTTCCTTCAGCGACCGCTCAGGACGTCGCATCTTTCATCCTCCATCGGTTTGTGTTGCGTCACGGCCCTCCTCGCGAGCTCCTCAGTGACCGGGGCCGCGTATTTCTATCCGACGTAATCCAAGCACTTCTCCGTCAGTGCCATATTGTACACCGGATGAGTACTGCTTACCACCCTCAGACGAATGGCCTGACTGAGCGGTTTAATCGGACCCTGGGTGACATGCTCGCGACGCATGTGGCATCTGACCAAACGAACTGGGACCTGGTTCTTTCGTTTGCGACCTACGCGTACAACACCGCTACCCAAGTCACCACCGGCTTTTCTTCATTCTACCTTCTATACGGACGTCAACCATCGCACACAATTGACACTTTGCTGCCATACGCATCAGATGTATCTGAGTGCACGACCGTGTCTGAAGCCGCCCGTCACGCCGAAGAATGCCGCCAACTAGCGAAGCAGTTTACTACGGCTGACCAGCAACGCCAGAAAAGGCCCGCGATGACGACCACCCTCCTGCCGCCAAGTTCGCCCCTGGAACCCTTGTATGGCTGTATGTACCACCCTGTGCATCTGGTTTGTCTACCAAGCTACTTTCAAATTACCATGGCCCATACCGCGTGGTAGAGCGCACATCGCCCGTCAATTACGCCATTGAACCGCTTACGGTGACCATCGTCGGCGTGGACACGATATTGTTCACGTGGACCGCTTGAAGCCGTACTTCGACCCGCTCGTTCCTACTTGTTAGATCGCCAGGATGGCTTGATCTTTCTTGACGGGGGCAATTATAATGAAGGAATGATGACAACAAAAGGAAACAGCAAGCATCATCGCAGAGTAAGGCACCACGAGATCGGCGCTCGAGCTCCTCCATCTTCCTCGTCCTGTCGCTATCTCCAATTTCCCACCTGCCCGTTTGGTTCGCCCAATAAACCTCTTTACGCACTGTATAACTTGTGCGTTATTCCTGAAAGTAAAATAGCACTGTGTGTACGAGAAATGGGGCTCTGTTGTTTAGAGGGAGATCTCAGTTTAGAAAACAGAGCCGTCATTGGGCCCTGTTATTGGCTTTTTTGTCTTCCTGGCGCGGTCTAAGGAGCCGCGCCAATCTTTCGGTGCCAGGGATAGGGTGGTGTTCATCGCCTCCTGGGAGGCACCAGATGCCCACAAGCGCGGGCTGATGATCCGGGTTTCAGACCTTACCTGACGAGAAGAGATCTTGGTACCTGACAACCCTGGGGTCGCTGGTACGTCTTCGCGAGCTGGCAGACTAGACTGGGCTGCTACTGCCAAGTGGGCAGGTCCCACAGCCGACGGTTCAGTTTGTGCTGGCCAAAGGAGTGGCGGGAGCTGGTGCGATGTTGTAGGGCATTGTGAAATGATGCACATCAGTTGCGGGCTTCCTTTATTGAGGTGTTTTGTTTTAATTTAAGTGTGATAACCTCTCTTTCCTTCTTCCAGTTAGGGCAGGAATGAAAGTATGCTGTATGATCACCATCACAGTTGACGCAGTGAAGTGTGTTAGTACACTTATCAGGGGTGTGTCTTTGGTCTCCACATTTTAAGCAAGTGCTTTCACTTCAGTAGCTGTGCGAGCCGTGGCCAAATCTCTGACATTTGTAGCAACAATTAAAGTTCGCAATATATGAGCGGACGGGGAGTTCGATGTAACCTTTCTGCAACGTCTCTAGGTAGTACTCTACAGGCAAGTGTTAAACTGAGGTGCTTGGTAGGTGTTTCCTTGCCGTTGCGTCTGATGAGGATTCGTTTTAACTTCTGTTACATTGTGCTCTTTCCAACATTCCAAGAGCTCCTGTGCGGACAGCTTGAAAAGGTCTGCTTCTGATACGACTCCTCGTGAGGTATTCATCTAGAGGTAAGGCAAAGCGGACATTGGATGCTGCCGTGTGCTGTTTCATTGCGAAGTTTCTCAAATCGTTGTCCCTTAGTTAGTTCGAGTAGGAGGTCACCGCTTGACATCTTAGTTACCTTGTAACCTGGCCCGAAGACTTCGGTCAGCGACCTTGAGACAAGAAGTAGAGAAATTGATCTTGCTTGTTAGTTCAGAGTTTCACTCTGTATTACATGAAATTTTGGGAAGGATAGGTTGGGCCAGTTGAGATATAGTAGTCCTTTGGTGCGCACCCTTTTTTGAGGGAGATGATCAAGTAATCGGGACAATGAAGGTGTTTCCATATTGATTGGTTATATCGGCAGCAATGGCAGCTACCCATCATAGAGCGCAACTAGGGGACGCTGTGTAGCGCTTGTATAGGACTGCCGACGCCAGCCGTATTGCCACTATAACCAAATATACCTGCCCAAGGTCAAGCAACTACACAAGGTAAACCCTCGCCGCCAAGAAATTCCGAAGTAAATAAAAGTAAGAAGATGACAGGACAGATGCAAATGGGAGATAAAGACAAAGCTCTAGGAGGAGATAGACATACGAAAAGGGAGAAGGTGACTGCCAATTTCCCCCGGGTGGGTCAGCCCAAGGGTGCCGTTTACGTGAAGTGGGGGCCAAAGAGGTGTGTTGCCTTTGCCAAGGAACCTTAATGTCCAATCACCCGGCGTCTGCTCAACCATAGCGCTAGGTAAAAAGACTCCGCTCAGTCCATGTCGCCAACCGAGAAGCTAATTTTCCCCTCCTTTGAGAAAGGCTAAAGGAATGTTACCGACGATCAGTAATGATTGAGGATTCTCATTTGAAAGAAATGCAGTGTTTCTGATGCTCTCGGATAAGAACGCACATAAGATTCGAGGCTTGAGAAACTGACTGCTCTAACTGGAGTGTGAAAAGCTGGTCTTCACCTAACTGGGCTAAGCTACTTAGATGCTGCAAGAAGTATATTGTCCATTGTCGAAAAACTGCCACTTCGTTTGCAGGAAGCGTGGATTACTAACGAATCCACATACAAATAAGACCATCCGTGGCCAAGCAAAAATGAAAGTTTGTCCGTAGCCAGGGAAAAATGAAAATTCACCAAAGCATGAAGCTCGCTACCACATGCGGGTGTGTCTTCAAAGTACGAAGAAAAACAGGAAAGCACCCCTTTCGGTTCCTGTGGCTGATGTGGAGCTCAGCTCACAGAGCTCTACGCGGCGCGCAGGATGATGACGAGCTCAATCAAGTATACTCCTTTGCACAATAGGATGCACCTTTTGGAGATGCACACTTTCCTACACCCAAAAAAATAGCTCAACCCGCCTATGCGCCTTGAAACGCCCATTTTGAAAGAAGCCAAAAGCATTGAAATATTTCGTAGCATTCATAAAAAAATGTTTGAAAATGGCCACGCTGCGCCTTGCTGAAGATTGAACTCCTGGTACCTTTCTGTCTTTGGTTTGTGCCATCTGCACAAGCCAGGTGAAATTACAGTAGTGTTTAATTATAGCACACAGTATGAGAACACGTCGGTGAATAGCGTGCTGCTGAATGGCCCAGACTTGGCGAATCGTCTCTTGGCTATCGTCATACCATTCAAAAAGACGTTATCATGGTTGCAGCAGATATACAACAAATGTTTTGCACCATCAGTGTGCGTGAAGATCATGGAAACTACTTATGTTTCTTGTGGTTCCGCAGCAACAGCGTTCAAGACGAGGTTGTTGAGTACCGGATGACGGTGTTGTACGAGTTAGTAGTAGTCCATCACCGGCTATCGCAAGATATGCTCCCTAAAGGACAGCTCAGGAAGGAAAAGTTGGATTCCGCATGGACGATAGGCAGTTCATGAAAAGAGAACTTTATGTTGACAATGAGATTAAGTCCCTTTCCACACAGCGAGAA
>WOVY01008778.1:0-22335 GCA_013436015.1 Rhipicephalus annulatus | reverse complement strand
TCTAGTAAATTCGAGGTCTGCACGCGACCCCTTTCGTAAATTCTAACAGTTATTTTGTGCGCAGCGTAGCAGATCTGTGGTGGGCTCACCTCAGAGTCTTCAGTAGAGCCGTGCATAATATTTGCGTAGCAATTCAATTCTGTAAGCAACAGACCATCTGCTACAATGTGCGTGAAGCTAAAGTATTTATTGCTGAAAGCCAAACGTGTCCGGAGGCCTGGTCCTTCGGCTTCTCACTGCATAGAAAATATAGCGCTGGCGGGTGACAACCAAAATCTTTGTTGGTGCTGTTAGAAAGGATGGTTTTGGGCGATTGCCTGGAAGCTCCTGTTTTGATTTACGAGATCACAACCTGTAAATCAATGAACGCGAGTGAAGACATATACAAGAGCTCTTGTTTGAGCTCTGCACTTTGTTGGACGGTTACTGAATGGGCCCTGTCCGATGGTCATCGTACACAGGCGTCGCACAAGTACAGTACCAGGTTGTAAGTCCTGTTCACTAACGAATTTCAAAGTTTTGTACTGTGAGACGATTTGAAAGCAATATTAGAACATTTTTATTTATTCCTTCTTGTGATTGCGGATTCTGCATGGTTGAACAGCAAACTTTGTTTACGAGATTGGCAAGGCGTGATAATACGACAAATAATGCACTTTTATAGTGCGCGAAAAGCCCGCTTCTCTCCTTGCGCATAGTTGTACTTTCCACGTGCCTTTTATGACAAGTTGGTACTCTACAAATGCATGATCTGAATGCCTTATGGCGCAAAAATTTGCTTGCGCAGCGTGTCGGTGGAACCTAATTTTTTCACTGTGGCCAGTGATTTCAATCACATGCAAATTTGTAAATACATTGTATAGTAGTATTGCGGAGAAGCTGGTGAATGCATCTGGCAACAAGTTGAACCATGGATTTCTAATCACAACACGTTTCCTAGAGGGAGTTCTAAGGCTTGTAAATATCTTTACAATGTAGTTGAACGCACTCACTCCGCAGCTATAATATTTATTTATTTTTTATTTATTCTTTCTTTATTTGTTCGTTTTTTCACAATAGCTTACAGGCTCCTTATCGGAACATTGTGTAAGGGGGGTGATACATGATCGAATATGACTTGTGATACATACAGAAAAATATGAAATCTAAACTATACAAATTTAGTATATGTGGAGCTAGCAAAAAGACCACGAGCACGCTATGAGCGTGGTATCCTGTCACGTTCTTACATGACGTACGTGTCAGGATTATCATGTTTGCCCCTTGTCATATATTTTGTCATCCTTTGACTTCAATTAACACCAAATTTGGTATATGTGGAGCTATCCATACGGCCGCGAACGCATTATAACATCCGACTAAACAAAAAGCCACAGCGAGATTACAAAAGGCTACGCCGAAAAACTGTATAGTAGTAACTAACATTATCTTCGTAGTTCTTACTGAAGATCGAAGGTACTCACGGCAGAAGACACATAGGGCTCCGACACACAACTGTACTCTTAAGTGGTTAAACAAGGCAGACAGAGACATAAAATGAAACAAAGTTAGCTTAACCACTGCTTGAATAGAATGATGGCTTTGAGAATATTGACACTTGAATAGAAGCACTGGCCGAAGAAATTGAGAGGTACGCAAACTTAAAGATTCGGTCATTCTTAGGTCCAGAAAACAGGACCTACACGCAACGAATCAGTGAGCGCACATTCCCCAGTTATGCCTGCAGCTAACATGACACAACGGGTCAACCAACCACTTTGAACAGCAGTGTTGGATTAGCTTGCTCAACTGATGGCACTCATACAGAATTACTTGCACAATGGCTAACTCTCTACAGCAGCTGCCACGTGACGGAATTCTTCATTAGAATTGTCGGGGCTTAAGCTCCAAGTTAGGAGAAATTAAAACCAAGCTTCAATACAACAAGCTATATGTATGCGCACTCCTTATTCAAAGAATAATAAGCTGAGCTCTCTGTACAATTTCGATAGGTATCATAACGCGTTCATTACGGATAGGCGTGCTATGACTCCGGGCTCAGCTCTGGAAAAAGCAGCAGTGTATGTGTCATCACGTATTCCTCACACAATGGGAATACGACAGTGGCAAACATGAAGTTGTTGCTGGTCTGACATGGCCCTTGAGTATTCCTGCCTTACTAGTGCCATTTTATGCCAGACCACAGCGTCCACGTCTTAACTTGGGATGGATAACACATCTGCGTTCTACGTATCCGTGGATTCCTATCCTCGTAAGTGCAGATTTCGATGCTCCACATACGGATTGGGGATACAAGCACAACTTAAAACAAGGATGCCAGAATAAAACCATGATGATTGGTGCCAGGTTTACTCTGTTCAACCATCACGTCGTGTCTACCTGCTCTGTACATACAACTTCGGAAGCGCACGCTCCGGATCTCACATTGTGTTTGGGTCGTTAGACGCCGCAATGGCGAGTGGAGCAGGATACCAGGGTAGAGACCATATGTCAATCATTATCGGTTTACATTGAAGAGGCCTACAGAAAATTCGACGATGCGTCGCGGTCATGCATTTGGATAAATTTCGGGAATCGTCAATTGATAAAGTTCCCTCAGAGCCCACAGAAATTCTTCCCGCTTTACAAGAACTGCTCCGCAATAACACGGTCGTGACCACCGTAGACGAAACAAAACCTCAACCAGACTTCGCTCTTTTGATACTCTGGGCAAAGCAACGTCAGGCGGAGCTGTATTCGTCGAGTAATCCAGGTGCACCAGGTAGCAGTCCACATGCCAGCCATATAGCAGCAAAGGCGCGTCGGCAACATAATGCAGCTTTCATGACAGCGGTGGCATGAGTGTTGTGAAAAACGTGGATCTGGCATGGAAAGCAGAGTCCCTTGGCGTAAGTTCTGGTCGATGAAACGTGGTCACAAGCAACCTGACACTGCCACGAGCGTTAGGTTATTTATGCGAAGTACGCCACAAGAATTAGCAGAGCAGGCTGCAAGAGCATTTTTCCCGAAATATGATAGCGCATCTTCTATAACCTGCCCCGAAACCAAGGAGCTTGAGCCATGTGCCAAATCCGATATAACCACTTTTTTTGGCATGGCCAAACTAATAGCGGCGATTAAAACTTCTCACCGAGACGGACCACCTGGTCCTGATGGTATTCGTAACGAAGTTTTCAAGAACATAAAAGGTGAAGCTCACAATACCTTTCTTCAGGCTATTAATGAAATATGGGAGACTGGGTACGTCCCATCTGATTGGAAACACTCGGTTTTCGCCCCAATTCCACAACCTGGAAAGTCTCCAAATAACCTGCAAGCTTCGGAGGCCCACCTCCTAGGTCTTGATATTCACCAGTCTGGCAGTGGAGTGCACTGGCGTGGAAAAGTCAGACAAAGTTCCGCAAAAACAAGTCATTTGATTCGCCACACTGATTAGAAAGCAGCTGGAGCTCGTACACATGTGGATCGACAGCTCGTCTGCACAGTTCTGCAACCAAGAGTTTTATGCCAAGCGCAATTTGAACAGTTAATTTTGGCCCAGTTGTCACAGTTCGAGACTATTATCGTGATGCTATGCGTACAATAAAAGCGTTACCTCATATCACTCCCATGCCAACAGTACAGGAGCACGCCCAGCTTAGCACAATTGCAGAGCTCATTGCGCAAAAAGAGAAGTCTCATGAAATTAAAAGGAAACTTGTGCCAGCAATTGCTGCGTTGCACGCTCATTCTCAACGTTGCTCTCACATTAACAAGCAGCCTGAGTCTGTGCCTCCCTGGGAATTCTCCACAATCACATCTAATAAAATAACAAAGTTATGTCGCTCCGAACATGATCTACATTTGACGAAAGCTCCATCATCGAGGCCCCAAGCACTAATACCTGCAAACTATATACAGATGCTTCTATCCTACAAGACGGTGGAAGGATATCATTCTTGAGTACTACGCATAATTTTCCTGTGAGCAACACTGTTATTTAATTACAGAAGCCACTCCTCTTGCGACAGAACTTCAAGCCATCCTTGCGCAATCCAGGATGCTACCTAAGCTGCCCGCAATTAAGCGGATTGACGGATACACCAAATCCTTACGAAATGCTATGGAGCCCAAAAAAGTACACAAGGCAATGGAGATCCGCGAGGCGATTCATAAGCTGTACCATAATACAGCTACTTGCGTGAAAGTCCATTGGATTCAAGGCTATGCTGTGAACACACATCATTGCTGTGGATCAGCAGGCGCACTGCCCTCCAGACATGGACCTTCGAGCCAATCCCCTTTCACCATGCCCCTTCCAGCCATTCCCCTAAACTTACTCCATGCGCGTAAATGTTCTCCGGCAGGATACATGTGCTCTCACTCCACCGTGTGTCTGCTCTCCCCCTCACCTTACTAGGACGGCGGAAGTTGCGCTTAGGAGGCTTAGGGCAGGGGTGGCGCTTACACTGGCTTTTATATTGTCATGGAACAGGTCGCATTTATGAGTTGGTGATACGTGTCCGTATTGTCAGACTGCAGTGACGCAAGCTGATACATACCACCTTTTATGGACATGTAAAGGGTTAGAGCCCAAACGATCCCGTCACCTGCTTCGAGCCGGCCTTCGCTACAGCAACACAGACAGTTACAACTGCTAGATACGTGAAAACAAATTTGACAAGACACTACTTCATAAACAACACCGGCCTAACAGCACACATTTAACAAAAAATATTCTGCCCTAAAGGCAAGTATTTGTCGCAATGAAAAAAGCACCAAAAAGGGCCCAATATACTCCCACGTAGCGCTGACGCCCGCGCACGCTGTGCCTAGTGACGCTACGTTAGCGAAACGCGAGCACTCAATAGTCTGACGCCAGGCACGACCGGCGTCCCTTGGCACGGCCCGATGGCCACCGGCGCGAAATTCGACAGGCTGCATTTCGCGCCGATGCGTTACCCAGACAACACAACGTCTCTCCCTTTTCGTGATGGAGGGGCGCCGGACGCGCTCAAACATGCATGCGTAAAAGCAGCACAGCGCGGCGCGCGCCTGCGAGTATATAGCAGGACCAGAGCCTGGCTTGGCAAAGCCGGCGTCACGCGTCAAAATGAACGCCGGCGAGCACGCGCACTGCGTCACGTCGAAAATATTGGCACCTTGACTCTGGCATGTAGTCATGTTCTCCCATGACACGCATCTCATGGTTATCATGTTTTCACCAGTCACGTACCATTGTTATCCATTGGCGTCATGTATTACTAAAGTCGGCATATGTGAATCTAGTGAAACAACCGCAAGCGCATAATCAGTGCAAGTAATTCTTGTTGCATGACGCGCATGTCATGATTATCATGTTTGCATGTGTCATTTACCTATGCCGTTCGTTGGCGTCGCGTAATGCTGAGTTTGGCACATGTGAAACTAGTGAAACCGCTGCGAGCGCATCATGAGCGTAGCATGTAGTCATGTTGTTACATGACACGCATCTCACGATTATCATGTTTCTACCAGTCACTTACCTTCGTCATGTATTCACGTACCATAATACCAAATTTGCTTTATGTGATGCTAGCGAAACTTCCGTGAGCGCATCATAAGCTTGGCATGTAGTCATGTTGGTATACGACACCCATGCAATCATTTTCATATCAGGGTCAGTCGCTTGTGTTCGGCATGCAATCGTGCCATACCATACCAGTCTTACGACATGTCATGTGAATGCAACCACCGCATGAGCTGCAGGACTATGTCAATGATGACATTCACGACATGCCATGATTTTCATGTTATGATTGGTCAAAAAAATTGGCAGATCCCACGTACAGTGGGCATCGATGGTATGCGAAACATGAACGACAAATGTTCATGTGTTCCATAAAGGGCTACTCACCAGGTTTGACAAATTTGAGCTGAAAAAACGCAATGCGTAGTCGAGGCATTCATGATCACGTCTGCCGAAATTTGCAACGCTGCGCACCGCGGAATTAGGTCAAATTTCAAGATGAAAGCTGCTCCCCCTCCCCTCCCTCTACGGAGGTGGACTGGACCTGTCTCCTCACAAGCTACGACAAAGGAGACCAGCTTAGGGCCATCCAGAGGGACCACGGCATAGCCGTAGAGTTTAATCTCCCCGTCCCGTCGTGGGAGTGGCCCGCTGGTGTTGGCCCCTAAGGGGGATTGAGCGCCGCCTCCGGATAATAATAAAGTTCTTTGTCTGCCTACCTGCCTCCCCTCTGCCGGCGGAAGCGTAGAGAATGACGGCATGACGTGGGCGTAGGAATGGCCCTACGTACACGGCAATGTGGTGACGTTGTTCGTCTACATAGACGACTTTGCTCTGACGTTGTCAACAGTATACCACGTGACATGGCAAAAAATATTTCACAGAACATGCGTAGTTATGTGTTTGTTGACTTAAGAGATGAATAAAACTTGAAATAAGTATTGAGACGTAATCAAAAATTGTGCGCGGTTTCCTTACATTTTTTCCCGTGAAATGCTACCAGATGCGGGGCTATTGTGCCAGCGTTTCGTGTGGGTTCGGGTCCCCGCGGTCAGCGCAGTGAGCAGACGACCACCGTGGAATGCTCCTACGCGTTCGCGCACTCATTGTGCTCATCTTCTCTACCGCGTCTAAGCCAGCTTTTCCAAACAATACCGCAGAAACAGGCAGAATACCACAAAATAACGCTGGTCAACAAAGCAACGCCGCTCGCGTGCATGGTGGCTGGGCTTGTTCGGGCACGTCATGCGCACGTCACCTCTTGGTCAGATGCCGGAGAGGATGGGGAAGAGATTTGGCTTGCGAAGGCTACGCGGAGGAGCAGCAAGTGTTTCGAGCTTGCCTCCTCTCACGCTTGTTTCGCGCCGCTTCAAAAACAAAACCTGTTTTCTCCGCTCGTAATGAACAAATTTGAAAATTTTTTGTGTCCAAACGTTCCTCATTGAACATCTAACAACTTCCACTGTCTAACTGAAATTCGGTATGGCGCCTGGTGAGTGGCCCTCTAAAAATCAGCAGCAACGTTACCATGTGGACATAAACGATGCCGTACATGACTTACGCTTCATGATTATCATGTTTGGATGTATCGTTTACCTTCGTCATCTGTTAACGTCACGGGATACCAAATTTAGTATATGTGGAGCTAGCGAAACGGCCGCGAGCACGCTATGAGCGTAGTATGTTCTCATGTTCCTACATGACAAGTGTGTCAGGATTGTCATGTTTTCACCAGTCATATAGTTTGTCATTCTTCAACGTCTTATAAAACCGAATTCGGTATATGTTGAGATGCCCCGCCATGGTGGTCTAGTGGCTAAGGCACTCGGCTGCTGTACCGCAGGTCGCGAGTTCAAATCCCGGCTGCGGCGGCTGCATTCCGATAGAGGCGGAAATGTTGTAGGCCCGAGGGCTCAGATTTGGGTGCACGTTAAAGAACCCCAGGTGGTCGAAATTTTCTGAGTTTCCACTGCGGCGTGTCTCATAATCATATGGTGGTTTTGGGACGTTAAACCCCACAAATCAAATCAACAAGTTGAGCTAGCACAACGGCGGCGAGCGCATAATGAAGTGCTCATTATCCTTCAATGTAAAGTTGACGCTCGCGCACACAGCGACGGCAGACGTTAGCAAAACGCGAGCACTCTATATTCTGACGCCAGGCTCGACCAGCGCCCGTTGGTGCAGCCCTACAGCCAGCAGTGTAAAATACGACATGCTGCATTTAGCGCCGATGCGTTACCAACGCAGCACTGCGTCTCCCTATTTTCGTTATAGAGGGACGCTGGACGCGCTGAAACGCGCATGCGTCAGAGCAACGCAGCGTGGCACGCGCCTGCGAGTATATGGCAGGACCGGCGCCTGGCGTGAGGTGGCAACGCCAGGCGCCGGTCGAAATGTATTGCCGCCTTGACTGTGGCATGTAGGCATGTTCTCACACGACACGCATGTAATAATTATCATGTTTGCACCAGTCGCATACCTTCATAATCCATTGGCGTCACGTTATACTGAAGTTGGCATATGCCAAGCTAGCCAAACGGCCGCGATTGATTGATTGATATGTGGGGTTTAACTTACCAAAACCACCATATGATTATGAGAGACGCCGTAGTAGAAGGCTCCGGAAATTTCGACCACCTGTGGTTCTTTACCATGCACCGAAATCTGAGCACGCGGGCCTACAACATTTCCGCCTCCATCGGAAATGCAGCCGCCACAGCCGGGATTTGAACCGGCGACCTGCCAGACAGCAGCCCAGTACCTTAGTCACTACACCACCGTGGTGGGGCAAAGCGGCTGCGAGCGCATCATCAGTGTGGCATGTATTCATGTTGTTACAGGGCACGCATGTCGTGATTATCGTGTTTGGATGTGTCATTTACCTATGCTGTCCTTACGCATCGCGTAATACCGAGTTTGGTACATGTGAAGCTAGCGAAACGGCCACGAGCGCTTCATGAGTGTAGCATGTTGTCATGTTGTTACATGACACGCATCTCATGGTTATGAAGTTTTCACCAGTATCATACCTTCATCATCCATTCACGTCCCGTATTACCAAAGTTGGTACCAGCGACATACCTTCGACACCTATTCACGTACTGTAATACCAAATTCGGTAAATTTCCGCGCGTATGTGCCAGTGGTGAGGACAACGAAGCAGCGCGAGTGTCTTTGGTCGAGGGCAAAAGACGAAGTAGTCGTGTCAGTCTGTTTCCTGCGATCAATAAATCGTATTTGTTTGAGGCTCTTTGTGTGCTCGTCAATCTCGCGTCGTCACACTGGTGGAGGTGCTGGATACGTCTTCATGCTGGGCACCCCTTCGCGGACCCGACATTCAAGCCCGGAATCACTACCGCCCGCCGGCACACCAGTCCACCGTTTCAGCCACCATCCGCGTGGCCTAGTTCCCGAGCTCAATCCCTTGCCAGAAACTGCCAGTAATCGCTTACCTCCTTCAACCACCATGGCTACTGCAACTCCATCGCACATGCCACTTCAGAATCCCATGATTCCTGACTGCTTTCATGGTGAGACCTATGAAGACGCACAAGATTGGCTGGACCAGTTCGAACGCTGCGCGAAGTACAACCAATAGGCCACTCCAGAAGACAAGCTCGAGAATGTGTACTTCTAACTGAAAGACAACGACCAGACGTGGTACATCAACAGGTAAAGAAGCTTATCTTCCTGGGACGACTTCCACAACCAGCTGATCGACACCTTTAGTAGTCTTGGCAGAAAGGAGAATGCGCAACGTGTCTTGGAAGCTCGAATTCAAAACGCAAATGAGAGCGTCGCTATGTTCGCCGAGGACATGACCCGTCTTTTCGGCAGGGCAGATCCCGAGTTGCTGGAAGACAGGAAGCTGCGGTATCTAATGCGAGGCGTGAAAGAGCTATTGTTTGATGTGCTTGTGAGAAATCCGCCAACCACAGTAGCTGAGTTCACAAAAGAAGCCACAGCTATTCAACGGGCTCTACAGCAACGGTACCACCAGCAGAACTCGGTCAATGGTTGAGCGAGTAGCCCTGTTACGACTGCGGCGAGCCTCTGCGACATGACAGGCCTCTGTGGGAAGTCATCTGGGAGATTTTGAGGGAGGAGCTTCGGCAGCTCGGTTTAATTCGAGCAACTGAACCGATGCCGGCATTGTTTTTTGTCGCTGATGTTGTCCGGGATGAGTTCCGTCAGGCTCTCTCTTCATCCGGCTATAATGAAGTGCGACGACATTTACTTATGCTGATTTAGTCTGACGCCCCGTCGTCGCGCCTTCGGCATAGCGGACTCCAATGACTGGACCACCACTAACACTGCAAACACAGCCACTCTTACCGCCGACGACTTTCACAACTGCACCAATCTAGCCAACAAGACGAATGCCATTTAGCCAAATTGTGAAGCCCACAACGAGGTTTAATAGTGAGTCCCCATTTACCTACCAGCGTCGGCAAACCGATTTGTGGCGTACCGCTGACCGTCGTCCGGTATGCTTTCACTGTGGCGAAGCCGGGCACGTTTACAGAGTTTGCCGTTATCACGACGCTCAGTACTCGATATTTCTTTGCTACCATGATTGCGCTACGTACGATGATCGACGCATGAACAACGACACTCCTATGAACACAAAGCCGCAGAATCCATTGAGGCCCGGGTCACGTACTCCATCTCCTGCGTGGGGCACTTCACCTAATTGTCGAAGTTTTGCTGACGTCACCAGAGGCCGGTTCCCTAGCCCGCGACGGCGAAACTAGACGCAGCGACTTCGAGGGGTGGGGTTGCCATTATTCGAACTTCCGAACAGCCCCCATTGCCGACATATGACAGCTCGAAGCCACCGATGCCAAAGACGACAACAGCAATGACTAATCTGACGAATGGAACAACTGCCGACGTAACCGACGTTATCAGAGCTGACCTCGTCATTAACATTGACGGCCACCAAGTGACGGCTCTTGTGAACACCGGCTCGCACTTTTCTATAATAAGCCAGCAGCTAGCCGACAGACAAAGGAAGGTCAATATGCCATGGCAGGGACCCAATATAAGAACGGCGGGAGGTCAGTTGACGACACCGGTTGGAAAAAGTACGGCCTGACTCTTCATCGCTGGTTCCACCTTTGTCGCCACCCTCGTCATTGTTCACGAGTGCTGTAAACATCTCATATTGGGAATGGAATTCTTGCGCGAATATGGGGCTGTGATTGACATCCTTGACAGAAGTGTAACGTTCACTATAAGCTCGGAGACTGCTACAGATGAGGAGCACCAGCCACCTCGCTTCCGTATTGTCGATGACAACGTCATAATGCCGCCACGAAGTTGTTACCTCGCATCCGTGCACTTTGTCAAGTTACAAAACAGTACTGGCACCTCTGAACACATCAAGGAGCTCGCATTCACTAGAAGCATTTCTGTTGCCAGGGCTGTTATCCCATTATTGACGGATGCGCTGAACTCCTATTGACAAATTTCAGCAGATAACGCCAACACATAGCTAAAGGCATGGCTATTGCCTATTTCGACGAACTATCGCAAACATAAGATTGTCATTTAGTGGAGGAAGCAGCAGTGTCCACTATCACTACAGTGACACCTGTCGACGTTGCTCCAATGTTATCTCCCTTTGAGCGAGACCGCCTTCTCACGCTGATCAACAAGTTCCACGACTGCTTCTCATCCACAACAAGAGTTGGTCAAACGACACTGACGAAACACCACATCATCGCGGATTCCGACGCCAGACCCAACCGCGAAAATCCTTATCGAGTCGCCCCAAAGGAGCGTGAGCCATTTCAAAAACATGTGAAAACGATGCTAGAAGTTGGTGTTATTCGGCCATCTAACAGTCCTTGGGCATCACCTGTTGTTCTCTTCCGAAAGAAGAGCGGAAGCTTGCATTTCTGCGTCGACTATCGTAAGCTTAATCAGATCACAAAGAAGGACGTCAACCCTCTGCCGCGTATTCATGATTCGTTGAATAGACTACGAAACGCACGCTACTTTTCGTCTACGGACTTGAAAAGCGGCTACTGGCAAATTGAATTGGAAGAGAGAGATTGTGAGAAAACCGCCTTTGTTACGCCCGATGGACTTTAGGAATTTCAGGTTCTTCCTTTCGGTTTATGTTCGGCGTCAGCAACATTCCAGCGTCTCATGGACACGGTTCTGTCAGGACTCAAGTGGCAAACCTGCTTGGTGTACCTCGACGACGTGATTTTCTTTTCGGCGACTTTCGAGGAACGCTTACGAACGCTCGAAGCAGTTTTTGAAGCAATACGCTTGGCCGGTTAAAACCTGAAAAGTGCCACTTCGGCTTCCACGAACTTCAATTCCTCGGCCACCTCTTGAGTAGCCAAAGGATCCGACCCGACCCGGTTAAAATTGCCGCCGTGGCAAACTTCTCGACATCAGACATAAAATCAGTCCGACGTTTTTTAGGACTTTGTACCTATTACTGGCAGTTTATTGCTAATTTTTCGCGCATCGCATAGCCATTGACAGAGCGTACTCGAGAGATACCCCCTTCAGATGGGGCGAAGACCAAAAGCCGGCGTTTCACGAGCTTCGTCAGCGCATACAAACACGCCCCGCGCTGGCCCACTGCGATGAAGACGCGCCAACAGTACTTCATACAAACGCTAGTAATGTGGGTCTTGGAGCAGTGCTCGTACAGTCGAAGGACAACAACGAAAACGTGATCGCCTACGCCAGCAGGACGCTGTTTCGAGCGGAAGCTAATTACATTACGACGGAAAAAGAATATTTTGCAATAGTTTGGGCAGTCCTGAAGTTTCGTTCTTATTCTACGGCCGCCCATTCACCGTTCTCAGCGATCACCACTCTCTGTTGGTTAGTCAACTTGAAACATCCGTCTGGCCGTCTTGCAAGATGGAGTCTTCGGCTCCAAGAATTTGACATCACTGTTGCCTACATGCCGGGAAAACTACACACCCATGCCGACTGTCTTTCTCGGTCTCCTGTTGAGACGGCATCCCCAGACAACGACGATGACGACACGGCCTTTCAGGGAATTGTGGACACTGCTGCCTTTTCTCAAAAGCAGCGTGACGGTGCGGAGCTGCTACCACTTATAATTTACCTACAAGGACGAACGAATAGTGTGCTGAAGTTATGTGCGAGAATGCTGCCGTCGTACTGCTTGCGAAATGACGTTCGATATAAGAGGAACTTCTCACCCACCGCCAGCAGCTACTTGCTCGTCATTCCTTCTTCGCTTCGCTGTGAGGCACTGCAAGCCTGTCATGACAAACTATCGCTGGTCACTTGGGTTACGCAAGGACAATGGCAAGGATAAGGCAGAAATATTACTTGCCAAGACTTGCCGAAGTTGTCAAAACCTACGTGCAAGACTGTCTTGATTGCCAGCGCTGGAAGCCACCATCCACCAAACCTGCTGGCCTGCTGCAGCCTGTCCGATGGCCGGCGACACCGTTCACACAAAATGGCGTGGATTTTCTGGGCCTCTTCCCAAAGTCTGACACTGAAAAACAGGTGGATACTCGTCGCCACAGATTACCTGACCCGATACGCGGACACAGGCGCTCTGCCATGGGCAACGGCAGGTGAAGCAGCACAATTTTTTATCGAAGCCATCGTCTTAAGACACGGTGCTTCCGCAATAGTCATCACCGAAAGAGGTACTGCGTTCATGGTCGAGCTTTTGGACACCATTTTCTGACTAACTGGTACAGCTCACAGGAAGACAACGACGTATCATCCCCAGACCAACGGGCTCACCGAACGCCGCAACAAGACCCTGGCTGACATGATAAGCATGTACGTAGATGTGAATCACAAGAACTTGGATGTCATTTTGCCATACGTCACGTTCGCGTACAACACGGCTAGTCAGGAGACCACTCGGAGGAAAACCTTCAGTCTCCTTTACGGACGCGAGGTTACGCCAACGTTAGACGCAATGCTCCTCCATGAAAATGATGGCAATGAGACGGACGCCGAAGAGTTTACCCAGCTTGCAGAAGAAGCCAGACAACTTGCCAGGTTGCGAATCACTAAACAACAAGACGACGATGCCAAACAGTACAACCTCCGGCACAGACCCGTCATAAACAACGTGGACTACAAAGTATGGGTCTGGACACCTATTCATCAACGTGGGCTCTCCAAAAAGCTGTTGCGAAGATACTTCGGACCCTACAAAGTTCTGCGACGCATCAGTGACATCAACTACGACGTTGTTCCGGACGGCGTTCAATGTTCGAAGCGGCGCAGACATTCACATGACACTGTCCATGGTCTTCGGATGAAGCCTTACTTTCAGTGACTAACTGTGCAGTTTTGGCGTCGCCTTGGTTCTCAAACGTTTATCATCGGGACGATGTTTTTTTTTCAAGCGGAATAATGCCGTGCGTATGTGCCAGTGTTGAGGACAGCGAAGCAGTGCGAGTGTCTTTAGCTGAGGGCAAAAGACAAAAAAGTCGTTGCAGTCTATTTCCTGCGATCGATAAATCGTATTTCTTTGAGGCGCTTTGTTTGCTCGTCAATCTCACGCCGTCACAATAAGTAACGCTAGCAAAACGGCTGCGAGCGCATCGTGAGCGTGGCATGTAGTCATCTTGTTACATAACACGCATGTCAATATTTTCATGTTAGGGTCTGTCGCTTGTGTTCGCCATGCAATTATGCTATACCATACAAGTTTTGCATAATGCCATGTGAACAAAACCACCGCGATAGCTACAGGACCTTAAAATATATATCAAGACAGTCATGACATACATGCCATGATTTTCATGTTACTCAAATATTTTCTTTATACAGTCATGTTATGCCATACCAAGTTTGATTTCGATACCGTTATTGAAACGGTGAGGGGGGCTAAAAGTCCTAGGCAGCTAGATAGAAAGATGCATTCAAAGTCACCGAAGTTCGCTAAGAAAAGCTTCGCATTTATTGTGTTCTTCGTATGGTCGTGTTATGCCCTACCAAGTTTGGTATTGATACCTTTATCGAAACTGCAGGAAATCCTAAAAGTCATTGGCGGCTAGATAGATAGATAGATAGATGATAGATAGATAGATAGATAGATGGATGGATAGATAGATAGATAGATAGAATCATAGATAAACAGATAGATAGCAAGATAGATAGATAGATGGATAGATAGATAGATACATTGATAGATATATAGACAGATAGATAGAGAAATAGATAGATAGATAGTTAGATAGATAGATAGATAGATAGATAGATAGATAGATAGATAGATAGATAGATAGATAGATAGATAGATAGATAGATAGATACGTTCACTGTCACCAAAGCTCGCTACGATTCGCAATTAGAATCAAAAGCAAGACAGAGAAGCAACCTGGTAGAAGAAACTCTTTTGCTACGCTCTAGAGGAAAACAAACCTATCCTCAGTGCGCCTATATTCACGTAATTAGTTGACGTGAGACGCAGCTGAGCTGCCGACGAGAATGGACGCGTTTCGACAGCTCCGTGAATATCGGCTGATAGCACCGGCTCGTGCGATCATCGCCCTACCGGCTTTCCTGCACTGTCTGTACCCTTGCTCAGCGCAACGATGCCCAGCTGTCTGGCCCTACCGTCTAAGGATAGACCTGCGGCATGCCCTGAACGAGGCTGTAGGGTCGCGCCGAGGCTCTTCTCTTCCCGACATCATCGATGACTTCAACTAACCACCCTTAGCACAGTTCGCTTCAATGCGGTGCGTGGGACGCTCGACAGAATAGCTCCGGTGCCCTCGCCGTTTGCATTGGGTGGCGGCAACACTCCCGCGTTCTTTATTTAGCCAGTATTGACGTCTGCAGCAGAGGTTATGATCCAGCCATCACAAACCAGCCTCCGCTCCGAAACGCAGTGCGAAATGCGTGGCTGAGTCACCAAAGGAAACAGATGATTTGTCTGCTTCAGCCACAATGGTAAGCAAAGGGAATACCCCTCTCCGGCAGCTGTTTCCTCGCCCGGCACCGACTGTGAAGACAAGGTTGTCGTAAACCTAAGTGAGTGCTTCGACGTACCAAAATTGTCGAATTGCCTCCTTCAGTCAGCCTTCGACGCCTGCCTCAAAACCACCACGTTCAAGGTTTTCTCCATTCACCATCCCACCAACAGCGTATCCGTACGGCTTCGTTCCCTAGCGGACATTGACCACCTCACTTAAATGCGAACTCTGCCAGTCACAGCTGGTTGTACCGCGTAAGTGCAAGCATGCTTCAGTTCCGGCTCAGACTTCGTCGGTATTTGTTCGCTGGGGTTGACCCAGGGGAATCGCGAGAAGGTCTGGTCGCTGCTTTTACCTGCTCTACTCACAAGATCGTCACAGATCGTTATAATGGCAGTGAATGCACATGTCTGGTCACTTTCCAAATTTTTTGAACGTCACCAAGCCATATATATGGTGGTATCCTGCAATTGCTTGTGTACAAGCCCGGTGTGGTTCACTGGTATCCGTGTTTTCGTACTTTTCACATGCGAGATTCTTGTCCCCAGCCCACAGACACTTCCATTGAGTTCACCGAGACGCACACGTACAAATGCAAGTTCTGCCAAATGAATGATCTATATACAACGTCCAAAGATTGTTTAGTCAAACAGAAGGCTCTCAAAGCCCATCGCCAATGCAAGCACTGTCAGCATTCAGCAACACCAAAAGAAAGGGATGCCGACATTCCGACTAGCAACTGGTTTGAACAGTTCTCCCCTCTAAAGAGGGCACACAAGCAGTGGTAGAACCTGACAGTGCTTGCTACGAAGCCCACCACGTACAGCGACGCCGTGAAGCGGGGCAAAAACGTGTTCAGCAGGCTGTAAAGACTTTATGAATATGGCGAAGCTTGACCACAAGATAGCGCATCTTGAAATGGAAGTCAAGTGCCTCGCTCAATGCGAAATCCATCTCGCTGGACCCGTTCGACCAACTGCGATGCACCGTACAGGCGTGCCGTACGCAGCTTTTGTGCCTGAATCCCTCCGCCGCAAGCGCGTCAGCACCAGTCAAGATGACTCCGGCAGAGCTCCCCCACTTGGTTGCCCGGCAACTCCAATAGCTTTCAGAGGTGTTGCTCGTGAACCTTCAACCGCAATGACCGCGCTTTCGAAAGCAACGCACCACCACTGTATCCTGCAGTGGAACTTCCGGGGACTTGCAAATGAAGTTGGTGAGCTTCGCTATTGCCATGCACTGAGGAAGCTCCCCGCTTCGTGCCTGCTTCTACAGAAAACGAATTCGCTTCCACGCATCCCTGTAGTCAGTGCGTATGCTTCCCCAACCATACCTGATGGACGCTGCACCAATGCATTGGGATTTTCAGGGAAGGCTGCAGTGTGTGCTGTGACTACATATCCTCCAACGCAAGTTCCCCTGCAGCCGTGGTGTAACCAGTGGCAAGAAAAGGTGGCAGTGCTCGTTAGACTTCCGCGCACTGACGTGATTGTAGTTTCAGTTTACGTGCGGCCGTTCAGTGGTAGTGCTCCTTGATTGCATTCGGGGTGGTTGGCTTACCTGTGTCAACCTACCCTGGATGCCCAGTGCTAGTTGAGGTAGACTTCGATGCACCCCATCATTCGTGGGACTACCATTCTTCCAGTGCTAATGGCAACGTCGTGCTAGACACATTTACAGACGTGCACTTTTGTCCTTAGAATGCCCGCCTACTTCTACACGGCGGTGGGATCATCGCTGTGCTGCAACTTACGCACCCGATCTATCGTGGTGGTTTGGCATGTATGACGTTTTGTGGGGCCTAGAACCAGACTGCTCGAGGAGTAAGAATAATCACCATTCACTGATAATTGGTTTGGCCACGCATAGCCAATGCCGCCTCTGACGCCGATGCCACACAACCATCTAGGGCGTATTCAAAAGAAACTGAACGCTTCGATTGCTGATACATCGTCTGATTCATTGCAGGTGTTAACCAGAGCTGTAGAAGCCGCCATGCACTCAAGCTAGGTGGAGAAGAACAGACCATATTCAAATTTACATCTTCGGCGTCTGCGGGCAGCACGCCGTTGTACAGAGCTAGCCTTAAACCTAGATCCGGCAGCCGCTGAGCTTCGTGATGACATCAACAGACTTACCGCTGCAGCAGGTCACTGAGAGAAGCATCTCGCCGGAAACGGTGGGTGGACAGTTGTGCGTCACTCGATCCATCGTCTTGAACGACCTGAATATGGCGAACGTTCCGGACATAGAAATAGGCACCCGTACGCTAGACCCAGCGACAAGTGCGTGTCTGTCTTCTGAATGCACGCCAAGGCAGTTCACTACAGAAATAATTCAGGCTTTTATCCAAGCCTACAACCTGGCCCCACAACAACTTGACTGTTCGTGTAACCTGCCCCCGGAGGTTGGCACAACTCCCCGTCTCTCAGGCATCGTCATCCTGCAAGCGCATACACGACGGCAGAGCTCCAAGCAACAATTAACCAGGCAAAAGTACGCAAGGCACCCGGACCAGGTTAGATCTCCAACGAAGTGTTCAAAACATGGATGACCCTGCACTGCAGTAGCTACTGGACACGATTAACGCCATCTGGGCGACCAGAGATCTGCCTGAATTGTGGAAGCATGCCAAAGTCGTGCAGATGCCGAAGCCCAGAAAGCACCCGAACAACCTCTCTAATCTTCGGTCTATTGCTCTAACGTGTACGTTGTGCAAGCTTCTTGAACACTGTTGGCGTCGTGCATCTGCTAGTGGCTGGAAAAGCGCACCTGGTACCATCTGGCCCTGATTGGCTTTCGATCGCATCTGGGCACGGAAGATGGCCTAGATCACTTGACGTTCATTGTGATTGTGGCAAGAAGATCAAGCACCATTCTAACCCTTATTGCCGTGGACGTTCATAAGGCTTATGAAAACATCAGCCACTCTGCGATCATTTCCATAAAGGAATGGCTTCAACTTCCGCCTCGCGTCTATGACTTTATAGTGACTTTTCTGGCCACACCGTACATTCTGCATCCACGTAGGAAAGAAACAAACCGGATTCCTTGTAATAAACGGGGTGTACTGCAGGTCTCGGTGCTGGCCCCGATGCTGTTTACTCTTGCCTTGTTGCTCCTCGTATGGAAACTAGCACGCATTCCAGATGCTTTCTTCCTCCTGTATGCGGATTACGACTGTGTGGACACTACATCCAGACCTGCAGCGCCAGCAGGAGGTCCTCCAGAGAGCTTTGAACAATGCTTTGGATTGGTGTGTCCACATAGAACTGACACTGTCTGCCACGAAGAATGCATTCATGTCTATCACATCAACAGACGAGCTCGCCATCGCCTCTTGCATACGCTGGTTTGTTTGAGCGTAAATGGTCACGCCTCACCCCTGTATCCACAATCCGTGTGCTTGGGGTTGAACTGGACGTATCTGGCTCTGCGAATGCGTGGGTTCGCTCTGCTCGTTAGAAGAGTGCTAATACTCTCCAACTCATTCATTGCATCTCTCAAAAGACTGGAGGCGCCTGTTCTCGAATGGCTCGTATTTTGGTGCGATCAGTCGTACAGCCTCGGCTTGTTTATCAAGCTCAGTTTTAACGACTGACATTGAGAGACTGGGACTTGCTCGAAACCGCATTCGAAAATTCATGAGGACGATTACATGCCTTTCTCGTATAACACCTATTGCTACCCTCCAGGCGGAAGCGCAGCTCAACACCATCGTTGAAACTGTACACCAGCTTCGAGTCGCTCGCTACCTAAAGAGTCAAGGTGTTCCTGCGGCGGCAGCCCTAGCTTACTACTATATTTCAAAGCTGCCACAGCCTGACACACCCTTGGCAGAAGTTCCACCATAGATCAAGGCACAAATCAGTGATAACCAACCACTGACCCACCTGCGACAACCCACCCGACAAATGGCGCAGGAGGGCGTCGTCACTACCACCGACAACTCACTGACGGTACACGTAGACGCAGCTATCGATAACTATGTTCTGCGCACCAGTCTACTTATATCCCGCGCTACCTTAAATTCAATATATCTGATTTTATGTAACAGAGGCACCATTTCCAACCGTGTTAGTGGAGCTCACTGCGATACGGGACGGGTTAACAGTTATGATTGCCAATATGGAATTCTTTGTGACACGATAAATTGCTTGTATATACGGACTCTACGCAGGCAGTTCGAGAGCTACGAAAAGTGACCAGCTTCCTTGATATAGCCTCTGATATACACCGACTGATTCCCTCGTGTGCCTGTCCTGTCCGCGTTTTGTGGACCCACTGATCTGCACCGGCTCAATCGGAACAGATGCAGCTTGCGACCAAGCAAGTGTTCAACACCCGCAGCCTCCACTTTGTTTGTCTCCGTAAGACAGCTCGTTCGTGCACAAAGAATACCTCCGACGCTCCACGCGTGCACTCATTCCTCCACGTGGATCAGACCTTCCCAGTGGCTGCACTCGCCAAGAGAAGGTTGCGCTCAGGAGGATTCATGTGGGCGCCGCCTTGACTTTAGCAATCTGCGCTACATGGACATCTGGGGCACAGGCTCCCTCGGTGACATGCCCATTCTGCGTTGCCCCAGTCACAGAGGCAACACTTGATCACCCATTGGGAACCTGCCCGGCTCTTCACCAGGCTCGCCCTCTCCACCTACGTGGCCTTCACCACCACACCGGTCATCCACATGACTTGACGCGCTGGACGCACGGTCCACTGCATCGACCACTCTTCGCTTTAATACAGGAAGCAGAACTTCTTCTTTTTATTTAACTAATGCCGTAGGGCATAATGGTGCCACTAAGAAATTTTGTTGACATTTAGGTTGTTAACAACAATGCAACGCCAATAAACCCTATGCTCTGTCTTTATATTATATATTGACCAAGGTGGTCCAATGTTAAACTGATATATTTCCTTCTTACTCCAGGTAAACAAAACCAAATTATTCCAAGTGAACTGAAACTCATCACGCACTGTGCTATTCAAAAAATTTCCCTTGTAAGATGGTTCAAACACTTAATATGACGCATCATGACAGAATGTGATGCATCATAATGCACCATGCCATATGTCTGCATTACACTACGTAGAAATTCGTTTTGAAGTTACATTTATATGAACAGGAAGTGCACCTTATTGATGACTATAACACACGTAGGAACAACCTGGTCTTCGATGAGAATATTAAAGAACAGTGAAAGAAAAGAATGTGCTCAACATTCATGAGGCGGCATCAACAGCCTGGCGTTTGCCAAAAAATTTTAGCCCTTTTCGTCGTTTGTAATGGGACCACATCAAAGACGATGGGCTACAGCAGTGCCTAATGGGCGACATTCCAATTGGGTTTCCTTGAAGATGCGTGCAAAGCTATTAGGGTAAAAAGTTCGCTCCACCAGTCGGACTCTGCATTAAGGAAATAGCATGCATTAGCGTTTCTCCGGCTTTGCTCTCATACCATGGTCTCTATAGTTTTGCGCCATGAAATCAACCTTGTAGAACCTACTAGATGACGGGAAGGCAAGATTACGGTATTTGGTTGCTCAGCCCAAACCAGGCTATCACGTATATCTCATCTGGAAGCCATCAGACTGAGTGGGGGGAGGTATGTGCTGTATTCTGGAAGCCCGGCAAACGAATTCCAGTCGCGGCACGTGCATTCATATTTCTGGCTATAACTCGCTGCGGTACGTGCGAGCTAATCTCAAGTACTACCTATAACTTTGGGTATTTGTCATTGAGCATCATTTTTATGTTTGTATGTATGTATGTATGTATGTGAGTGTGTGTGTGTTTATGAATGTATGTACTATATATGCATGCATGTATCTATGTACGAATGCACACACATAAATAGATAGAGAGATAGATAGATAGATTGATAACCCTCTTTGTCACATGTTGCTAAGAAATGCTGTGCTACTCAATTGTAACGCTATGATAACTTTTGCATTACGCGTAGTTACAATACAGCCTCAAGAAAACTAATATTTGGACATGTATTTTGTTGCTCAAATTCAAAGTTTATGAAAACAAAGACAAACAAACGTTCAGAATTTCGATAGAACAGAAGACGCTGACCCAATATATATTTTTGCACCTTTCAGCCACCTTTCGTTCTTTAAATGCACGTAGCGATACGCCCTACATTCACCTTCATGTACAAAAAATTGGCAGCATATCCACGGACTGAATGATGGAGAGTTGGCTGAAGCATTCCGTTCGTTCATTCATTCTTGCTTCCGTCTAATTCATGTGTCCGTCTGTATGACCGTCGTGCGTCCATCTGCCCGTCCGGCGTGCGTCTGTTCGTGCATTCACACGTCCATCCATGCGCCCATCCATGCATGTGTCCCTGCGTTCATCCATGCACGCTCCCCTGCGTCCGTCCTTGCACCATCTGTCCGTGCAGCCATCCGTGCGTCCGTCCATGCAACTGTCTGTGTGTCCGTTCGTCCATGTTATTCAAACCACTCCATTACAACCATCCCAGAACTTTTCATCATATATACCTGCATATAGAAGCACCGCCACCCAGCGGACATTCCAAGTACTACACAAGAGGTGGACACACGCACACTTTCTACAGCTTAGCTTCTGTCTACTTTTCTACCTTACCCACCTCGATTTCATGGTATATACTAGTTCTCACTATTCATGGCACTGCGGCCCCCCAACGCTCGCTAAACCTTTTCAAAACCAAGGAGGTTACGCACAGTGAGTATAAACGTAGCAACTCCTTGTTGTCAGATGGTGCTCAATGTACATGCCAATGGCTGCTAATGGGGATTGAGAAACACGGAGGAATTGGCTTTCAGTTAACGTGCACGTTGCCAATAAATATTGTTCAACAACACACAGGAGAAATGTCCCAACGGCAGCACATTG
>WOVY01008777.1:0-12050 GCA_013436015.1 Rhipicephalus annulatus | reverse complement strand
AACCAGAACTGTTATTCTAGACCAGACAGTAGCGGTGGCCTACCCAGCGAAAGCAGCGACAACGTCCGGGCCGAGCATCTCGTGCTTAGCCACTGACGATGTGTTTTGCCGAGCTTTGCACGACCCACTATTTCTTCATTACATGTACACATTCGTTCAAAAGTACATTCAATCCTGTACAGAGTGGGAACGTCGCAAGCACGATCTTAGCCGTCCTACTGCACCAATGCAGCCATTACCGTGCTTAGTGCGACAACTTGATTGGTTGGAATAGACATTTATGGTCTTCTGCCATATACATCAGCTGGGAATCGCTATATTATTGCAGCGATCGACCATCTCACGAGATATGCAGTAACGGCTGCTCTACCAGCCTCGACGGCACATAACTTTCGTATTTTTTGCTGCAAAGTTTTGTTCTGCGGAATAAACTCCCCGTGAACTTTTGAGCAACCGAGGCCGCGTCTTTCTCGCGGACGTTATTCAAGAGCTTCTTGTTGAATGCCATGTGATTAACCACTGTACTACTGCATATCGGCCAAAACAAACGGCTCTATTGAACGTTTTTAGCGCTCTCTTGGCAACAAAAATGTCCCGAATATTAACCTTGTTTGCTTATGGAACACAGCGTCACTGAAGCTACTCTTTAACAAGATCAGGGGTGCAACAGCCGAAATACAACTTGGAGCAATTTTAGGAGCAGCAAAATATTACTGTTGGTGCATTAAAATGTAAATTTTGAGCAGATTACAGGGTAAAAATATGCAATTTTCATCACTAGATACCAAATTTTGAGCAGTATAAAAACACGGCTTACATTTAGAAACAAAATATGTATGAACCATTCGACATCACCTCAATTATGCAGTGTAAATATGAGCACTGCCATTTCAATGCAAGTGGTATTCTGAACCACCCCACTGAGCCACCAATGATAAAGTCCATATTAGCATCTGCTGTGCCTGTAAAGTCATTTGACAGGACTCTGCGAATTTAACATGTGGATCTGCCAAGCTTGCGACCATGAAATTTGGGAGATTCCTGGAACCGAAGAGCACAGGTAGTGAAAAAAAAACTGGTGCACAATTTAGTTTTTTTTTAGAACAGAAATGTCATACTTTGCTCCAAATTATTTCCAGTAGCAAACTTAGGCATCAGTGATTACAGTGGTGCTCGTAATTAGGCAGCTTACGCACGCATGAGTAAGTGAAAATTATGTGCAGTGTCTCGTGACAAGGGATAACAGCCCCTTCTATATCTCAATATGCTTTTCCGCAGAGCACCATTGTAAAATGACAAAGGTGGCCTATTTAGATTCCCTGCATGGGTTAGAATTCCAAGCCAAAAAATTTTCTAACCACTACACCTCCCCTTCCCCAACTTCCCACCTTCTTTTTTTTTCCACCGTGGGGCATTTTTCCCCGTAGGGTTAGATATCGCTTCGGCTCTCCCTTGAAGGCGCGTTCGACCAGGTAAAGTAACAACAACGTTAACCCGTTGATCTAGCGACAGTACCGCAGATGTCCATCTCCAGGACCATAGCCGGAACAACGCAACTTCAAGACAAATAAAGGGGGCGGCGGCTCAGAGCGTTCAATGACCTAAGAGTGTCCAGTTTTTTTTAAAGCTTTATTCACAAACTGTGCGATATTTCATGGCAGGTCTTAAAAGATGAATCAGTTTAAATGTTTACCAAGTTTTCGCCCGTAGATCAAGACAGCATTGAGAGGACTTGACAGTGGCTACGGGCCCATCCTACAGACGTAATCTATAAGCAAACAACCCTGTGAGCTGAGGTAGCAGATGGCAGAGGCGTTGCAAAAATTTTTTTTCGAAGGGGGCGCCACCTTCATTAGAATGGGTCCCAGCTAGACAAGTAGATGTGGTAGACTGTTATTTCTGCTCCCCTGTATAGCATAGGAAAATACTGGGAGGGCAGAGGCACGGGCCTGGTGTGCCACCCCCTGGCTACGCTACCGGTGGATGGAAACCAGTGTGGTCGAGTACACACATAGAGAAGGAGAACCGGGATGATGGTGGGAGTGGCACAGGCTACGGTTAGGTTACCTTGGCGAGAGAAGTAGCTCTAACTGGAGCGGCACATGTATGGTCTAAGAAAGAAGGTTTCGTCCAACGTGCTGGCCGAATACACAGACGCAACTGACAACGAAATAGACTGGGATAAGGTGCATTCGAAATTGCCAAAATAAAGGGAAAAGAACTGGACTTATGGACTATATCTAGACTCTCTGCCAATTTGGACAACGGGACACATTCTTGAGTGTAATGACAATAACAGCAACTTCCCCAGATATACACACCTAGATCCTATTTGAAATATACACAATTGGACTGTTCGCACGTTCATTTTTAGTTGTGAGCATGACTCCCGTGCAAAAACTTACATGTCCCGCTTTTATGCGAGCATTCATGGTCGGTGCTCATGTTAACCACGTAGTTGAATAACAACCACAACACAAAAAGAGAGAGAAGACAGTTGCACTGCAAGCCGCCGTGAGAGTACCCTCTTGTATGTAGCGCACTGTGGCATGCCGCCGGTAACTTTTGCGGTCTTTCCGGATTGCGTAGTCTGCAGAAGTCCGCACACATGAAGCCAGAGCAAAACAACGATGTTCGAAAATGAAGACACCGAAAAGTCACGGTAAAATCACACATGCAACTTCCAGCTTTCCTTTGCCAGTGTGAGGTGAGATCGCGTGATCCAACCCTGCATGTCACAGAGATTGCAGCACTCACGCCTCCGGTGGTGGGCCTTACGCCCAATATGTTAGGGAAACTGCATGACCGACCCTTGGTACACTGGATGGTGCAGCAAGCAATAGAGGAAGACAAGAGTGGTCGGTGCAGGGTGAATCAGTGGTCGAAAAGACAGTGACAAGAGACTTTTGAAAATAATGACCATAGATTGTTGTCTCTTCAACGCATTAGTAAGTAGTTTAAATAAACATCTTGTATATAATGGAAACCAAATGTCAGTGAATTGTTGAATTGAAAAACCCTTTTATAACACACGCCGTCCTGTCATGCAAGTTTTCGTTCATGTCAAACAATAGTTGGCAAAAAAATAGAGCTCCCTCAAACTTACCATACATACTTCACGCCTGGGGCTCATTCTGACCCACCAAAATTTTCTTAAACCAGACTCGCTCGGCCTCAAGCTCGCTAAAGTATTACTCACTCTTACTCACTCAAGCACATGGCCTAATTTGAGTATGAGCGAGTCTTGATTAAGTCAACTCATAAGTGAGTTGCTGGCCTAAGGTGTCAAGTTAAGGAGACGATCACAGAGCACCCAAACTTAATAGGCTAGAATAAATCGATCGATCAGATAGATACTAACTATACCGACTGACAGAGAGTTATGGTTAAGGTGCTTTTAGTTTGTTAAAATATGCTTTGCTTTAAAGAGCAAGCGACTACCGGGAGCTCAGCCCATACGGGAAGTGGCACTTTGATACTTCAGCTTTTCTGGTTTCTATGAATAGAAAGCACCTACGAGACTTTTTCAACTTGCCACTCTGTACTAGCACTGGTGTCCAAGCGATAGCCAACACACTGATCTAAACAAACCTTAGAATGGAAACCACAGGTCAACAGCACGAGAAAAAAGGAATTCCTTGTTATCATAGCAGGACGACAATACTTGCTAGGCTAAAAGAAAAAAAAATTGGAAAACTGATGTGTCTTTGAAACACCCGACAGCGTTGTACAGACCTTGTGTAGAATCTGCTGCCATCTAGCAGACAACGAGCGCATTTTCGCAATGTTCAATGCTTGGCGCGCTCCACCTGTGCAGGCATGTAATGCCCATATTAACGTGTGGTGGCAGATAGGGGCGGCAGTACCAACAAATTTTCGTGTGCCATGTTGCTCAGACTGAGAAAACTAGTATGCTAAAAATATTTACAGGGAATTAACCTCCATGTCATGTGACTTCGTCGTGGCTGACGCGAAGGGCCAGATATGTTGCTCATTTTGCTGCGTACAATTAATTGCCTGTTTATGTTCTCCATTCTCTCCAGATATTGGGAAGCATAGGCACTCATCACAGCACGCTTTTTCAGGCGATGTCAGATGAAACAGTTTTTGCACCGAGTGAATGCAGGCAAAGACAAAGCGGCCTTTTGCACGAGCTTCAAAGCTGCATCACGGCTACTCATGCTTGCCTCTGCTGCTGTTTACAGCATTACTTTGTCGATCACATTGCGATAACAATTACATATTAGCCACGTAGTGTCTGCATGTCATCGATTCTTATCTAATGGACTGGTTGTGCTCGAACATGTTGCTTATTGTTACTTGTTGATTGTGGAGTTTAATAAGGTAACATTTGGTGGTGTGGTTCGCACACGTGTTGCTTCACTATGTGTACTTTTTAAGCATTCCTTGTGCTCTTTCAGAGGGGCGGCCAATTTCATAAAGGCAAACAGAATGCTGTGACGCTCCCCCAGGTATTATTATTTTTATAACTCAAGGAGAGCAAATATGTTTTTCCAAATGGTGATCCTCCTTCATAAAAATCTTGAATGCACCTTTGTGTGCCTAAAAATGTTAATGGATGTTTCAAGTGTGCCAACACTGTTCAAAACCGAAAAAATGCTGGCAAAACCGGCCAATCTGTTACCCTTAACTGTGGGTGCGCTCCCACTGTTTACGCACAAAGGCGGTTTCGCAAATGTTCAGTAGGCGATACGCAACTGCCCTACTGCAAACGGCGTAATATTGTAAAGTGAAAATAAGCCCCGAAAGTGATGACGTGAACCCAAATATTTTGCACCTACTGTGCTGTTTACGAGCACATGTCCCCCCAAAAGAGTATTCAATGAATTACCAGCTAATCAGCAAGTACTTTATGAATACGCTTTTCATTTTTCTTTTTTCACGCACAGAAGATTGAAAGTTTAAAAAAATTCACGTGTGCTAATGCTATATATAGCGTACGTTGATGACCACAGCAGCAAATCATTATTTATTTGAAATATAAAGAGTACAAAGTTTCATTTCAAGTTAGATGTCCGATAAATCGGATGAGCTATTTTGTAAGTATTCTTTCTAGAACAGGGCAGACATGAAACAAAAGAATGAAATGAAGCCACACTACATTAGTCAAGGCTATTCTCATGGTCAACACATGAGAATATCCTTGGAAGGTGGATAGAACGGGTGGAGACCACATTGCGTCAATAAATTGGAGACAAAATGGCATCCGAACAATATGGATTCGATTGAAATGAAGCGCTTGAGCCCAAAGAATCGAATTAGCGTGTTTGGCACCTCACTTACCATAGTCCTGCTGCGAAAGTAACAACAAATTAAGTTCTCCGAATCGCAACACCACCGAGCATTTACTCAAGACACGAGTAAATGGCTGAAGTCATCCGAGTCTGCAATCTCAAGCTTTGAAAACAACACGTGCCAATATTGATGATGTGCTGTATTCATTTTATATTTTTACATGTGTTGAAAGCATTCCCAAATTCTCTTAGCTTGCCTACAAGTTTTTTGATCCCTCTTGTTCTTTCATTTATCTCCTCCAATTCTAAATAAAACGCTTACAATTTAACCTCCACGTCGACATAGGCCGTTTCTGGTAAATTACCCTTTGCAATGGTGTAACAGACCTTCCTACGCCCCCAACTGCGTCTCGCTATAGCCTCTTCTCAGCCGCCTTGCATTGTTCCTCATGAATCGCAAATAACTAAAGCAATCCTTATTTTGAAATCCGGCGATCACTCCGGTCCATTTAAAGGGCTCCTAAACTACCTCCAATATTTATTTTTCAAACGTTTGAAGTGAACACGTGCATCATAAGCAAAATGCTGCATGATCAATGATTCTCCACGTGGCAGTGCAACAAGCCGCCAGCGCTCCACAAATTCTAAGAAACCATCCCCCCATGCCTTCCGGGCTGGCACGTGACATCAAGAAGTTGAATCTGACGCGCATAATAAATATGCTGCAATTGGTCAAGCAAGCACCTATGGCTTCCTGTTAGCCTGCAAGAAGCTGTCCACGCCACTCGTCGATTGTCGTGATGCCCGCATGCATCACGTGCTTGCAAATCAGGTAATGTGGCCCGTAGGACAGGGTTCATACCGACACTATTCGTATAAGCACCGGCTGGCACAGCAACAGCGATTGCTAACAAGCACACAGTTGACAGAGGGTGGAGTCACGGCAACTGTAAAAAAGACAGTGTTTGGAGCTCATCGATGATGTATGCTGCGGAATATTGGGAGAAATGCTCAGCAAGAAGGCATAGCGGCTACGGGAGAGGTACCAATGAAGGGTAGTAAAAAAAGAATGAAAGGACTGATTACTCTGCTTAGATAATCCAACGCATTCAACTCCGCAATTACAGCGTCGTTTCAAATAATTTTAACGGCTTAATGGTCGTTGTGCACTTGCGCACAACTTTTTCACCACAACTGGATTTCCACCTCTGGGTGGTTAAATATTGCATCTCGTTTCTGGCTGCATGCAGTTAAGCACATATTGCGTGCCAGCACTGTTCAGGTAATAAAATATTCCTTGGTGTATTGCTGTGAGATTGGTGGCCTGAAAATCAAGTGGTAAATGTTTAGAAAAGCAATGCTATTTTCACTGATACACACTGTCAAACGTGGGACTCTGGTGCAGCATGGCATATTCTACATTTATCTTATTAGGATGGTGCAGGAGACTTAGTTTGGCACATTTGTGCGCAGAAGCAGCATCACTCAATGAGGAATGGGGGGCGTTTACAATATTAAAACCACACGAAGCTAACAGACAAGGCAAACATAGAAATTCAGATGAATTATTACTTGAAATTTTATATTTTGTTTCTAACTCACCACGAGGGAATTTTCAAAACTAACTGAAAGGTATTGTTGGGCTTCTAAAGCAAGAAATAACGAAATAGTAACTCAGACCTAGCAGAGAGTGAAACAATTTGCCACCAGAGATTCTTGAAAGTGTCGATCTCAACGACTTCCTTCGTGTGTTAGCTCTTTCACGTGACTCATAACTGCACCTTCATGTATATTACAGTGCGCTTCATTTTAATAACCGTCTTGATCAGAGTGATTGCTTCAGGTTCAAAGCCTCGCTTCTGTACGATTCTTCAATGCTTCCATTCTGCAAAGTCTCGCTTTTCAATATTGCCGACTTTATTTTGCTACAGTTGGTATTTGAGTTCTTTTTTCTTTTTACCCAAACAACATAACCTAGTGGGCACTGTTTTTATAGTTTTTGTTTTGCGCTTGAGATAGTGGACCGTATTTCATGTCGATTTTTTTTCAATCATCGCGCTTTCGTTCAAAACTATCTATACTGCTGTATCTCCTACACCTTGTTGCGTCCACTGCGCCACACACCCTTTCTCAAAGTCCGGCACTTGACTGGCAGTTTTTCTCTAAAACAAATAACAAACCAATAAATAAATAAATCCACTTTCTCTTTTTAATTACGCGACTATCCAATTTTAACGATATAAATTTTTAAAAATGTTAATGGAAGTAAGGTAAAAGAGACAGGTGTAATGCTGAAAGTGAGGAGGTTAAATTTATTTAAGAACAAATAACCTTATTTGCACTGTGTTAGGTCCACAGTAGCCGGAATAAGAAGTGTACGTAACAGGGAACTCAGTTTATTACTTTCAAGAAAGGAATTTGTGCGCCGCATGGTCCAAATAGTTCAAGTGCTGGCTTTCGAGTCCACTGTGGGCCATAAAAGGGATGAGGAGCACAAAGGAGAGGCAACCAGTGCGCGGTCCCACTGATGTCCCGACATTCGTGAGACACCGGGTGCGCGGTGTCAAGTATCGCGTGTGGAGGTGGAGGGCAAGGGCGCATCCCTGCAGCTGGCTGGAAGCGGAATGCGCGGTCTAAAGCCCCTCCACGCGTTTTTTTGGTAGACGATGCGATGAAGGGGCTTTAGCTTCAAACAAGCCAAAATCTCCAGCCGATTTTTTTTACGATGGACGCCGTTCACTCGAGCGTTCTATGAAACTGGCGGGCGACCAGTGGTTGTCCTTTGTGGAGTTACCGCAACGCGAGGCATCTGCTTTTTGTGGTTTCAAGGCGGTTCTGGCAGAATGGCCGAGATGTGCGTTCGCAGCTAGCAAGAAAACATGATATTCTTCGGTACCTGGCACGTCTCACTCGTTTGTGGCTGGGTGGTTCGGAGCAGATTTCACCACTGTGATGCAGTTGCCACTCGTAAGGTTTCTGTATTTTGACTGACACGAATGCGATTCCAATTGTTTGAAACCACCTTGCGGGGTAATTAGAAGTTCGAACAACAAGCGCAGGAAATCGATGACATCTGTCGATGTTGTTTTGTTCACTTAGTGAATTTCAACCCATTTACTGTATAGGCATCCGGAAATACCAAGAATGTGTGCCAAGGGGTGCTTGGTCTACCCCAGTCCGGTGCTGGAGCTCGCGTCGGAGCACGTCGATATAAGTGGTGGGTTGTGCACGCTGCAGCTATCTCAGTGCCCTTGCCGATTCCCGGCCACCACATGTAGCTGCGGGCGCACTTCATTGTGACCACGCCTCGGTGTCCGACATGAATGAGAGCCATTGCTCGTTGTCGAAATGGGCCATGAATGACAATTCGTGATCCCAATTCGATACAACTACAATGACAGTTGAACTCCATTGCTCTCTTTTTAAAAGCGTTGAGGTTCTCAATCTTGAAGTTTTGAACTCTGCCCTCCATCAGGGCGTTCGTACAGGCTTAAACAATGTGGGTCATCTTGCATGGGCCATTGTGGACTTCGTCGACCGTTAGTGGTGGGCCTTGGTAAGCTCTTTCAACATGAGCCCGCAGCCAACTTTTAGGTGTATTCTCAATAGTTGCGCTGAGGGGCAAGCGGCTCAGTGCGTCGGTTTTAGGACAGTACACGACGCTGTAGTGTTATGCTGACATCTTAATGCACCATCGGATCATACGAGGCGAAAATGGATGCGGAATGTGCTTCTGGGACTCTATAATACTCAGGAGTGGCCTGTGATCAGTCAGAACAGTCACATGTCTGCTTGCGATGTACTGATGAACATGCGTGGCTCCATAGACGATAGCCAGTCCTTCCTGATAAACCTGAGAAAAATTTAGCTTCATAGGGCTTAGCGTGCGGGAAGCAAATGCTGCAGGGTTTTCCAGTTAGGTTTTAGTTTTGCTCCACCACAAAAAGTTCCGTTCTGTTTCCGTTCCAGAGCGAAAAAAAAGTTCCCTAACGGTTCACAATGGTTTCATTCTTCTTCAAAACATTGAAGTTAAATTAACTATAAAAACATAAAATTTTTTCTTTAAAAAACTCGGGACCAGACTAAAAAAATCGCAACGTTTCTAAGATAAGCGCAAGTAGCTTACCGTGAGTTCGTAACCAAATAACGTAAATTAGTGCTTTTCGAAGTTATCGCACATGATTCCTCTCAAGAGTGAATTAAAAATATTCTGAACAGGCTCAATGTGTTTTTTTGTGTATGCGTGTGTGAATAGTGGGAGCATAATCTCAGAAGCAGCCCGTCATCGAGGGTATTCTCATATATGCGCGACTACAGTTCTGATCAAGCAAACTTCTGGGTGGACTGTGTTTAAGGCATACGAAAGCCCGCTTGAATAAATGCAAAACTCTATGGTTGACACTTTTTTCGTTTTTCACAATATTTGGACAACCTTAACTCAGGCATGCCTGCCCTACAGATACGCACTGATTCTGTGCCTTCAGTTTACAGGATATTGCTCACGTTGCATGACCTCAGTTGTTCCGGATCGCCAAGTTTTCCCGTGAAACGAAAAACAAAAAAAAGATTCCGTATTGCCCGGAACGAAATAAGGTATGACGTTTTCAATTACATTTTCGTTCTGGTCAAAAACATCGTTTTTTTTTTCGTTTTCGTTCCGTTGAGACACTGGACCATCGCTTTTTCTCAGCCTTGATCGTCAATCTGGGAAAGCACTGCACCAACGTCGTAGCATGAAATGTCACACGCCAGAAGCAAAGGCCAACGTCTGCCTCACATGTCATGCGAAGGCGCGTCTTTGCAGGGATGCACACTTCGATTCTGTGACACGAGGGAGCAAGTGCTGACCGATCTCATATCGCGAAATATTGCACGATGCTCCTCAGGGCGTCATTTCAGCACGAAGACAACTTACGCTGCACGAAACGACTTGAAGTTGCTGTGCATGAGAAAGCCAGCCATATTTAGAGAAAACTCAATCTGCAGTATTGGAACGAATGTCTCATACAAGAAAGTCGCATGAAAAGGCCTCACTGCGCCCAGGAAATGGAGCGAACGGTTACATCACCAACTGACATCGAAGGCATGGATGCCGCTGAACGGCGGACAGAACTACTGGCAAATGATTACTTCTACCAAATCACTATCAAAACTGCGCCAGATGCTTTACGAAAATAGGACAGCAGCGCAAGAATTGTGAACGAACCAGTAACTAGGAATGCCGCTGTCTCCTGGAATAATCACTTGACCAGTGACTGCATGTGGTGATCATAGCTGAGGGTCTTCTTTAGAAAATAAAATAATATTTCCAGTTTCTTGACAAATGTACATTCTCATTAACATTGTGTTCACTTGTTCTCATAAGTTCTTTTAAAGTTTTTCTAAATAATTTCTGTAACATAGCCTAGGGTTTTGCGAACGCAAGTAATGTTCATGAAGCTTTCATCATATTATTGCTGCCAGAAGCACTTATTTCAAAATGGTTCATATTATTTATTGTTTCTATTTAATTGTTGTGGCTGTGCGAGCAGCGAAGCGAGAAACTTCTTTCAAGTGAGGCTTTACCGTTCCTTATGCATGCTGGTGCATCTCTTTGTAAGTGTACGTGTGCAGAAGCACTCCCCTCATCGCCGCAGCGCTGCTTATACGCAAAGGGTCTGTGTGATTTCGGCAGCGGAAGTGAGTTCTGACACAAATAAGACGCCCAAATTGAGCTCTCCTATGAGTTATGCTGAAAGAAGTTCTGCAGTGGTAATGTTTGGTCGGTGATGGGTCGGTATTTATTTCTCATAAATAGAAAAGTGTTGCTGAGGCTTTATAAGGACAATAAATGAAAGTACTTGTGAACACTTTATTTTTTTCTTTTGTTTGAATGTATACAATGTGCATCATTACTAATACTGTGCTTGAACATATGTACCTGCCTTGTGTTATGATTTGGTAGTGACATCAGTTTATAGGCATAATTTGTAAATTGTGCGCGCCATGATTCTTTATATTTGTAACGGGATATGTATATAGGTTTCACACATTGTGGGGGCTGTCGTGTTTGGTTTTTCGTGCATTCATTTCAAATGTGTGCACAATGAATGTCTAACAATCTTTAAATTTTTCAGGCACACTGTGAAATAAATTATAATGCAGTTTTACAACATAATAATTTATAACAAACAAGCTGCGTTGTATTTTGCATGTCCAATTTTTTTACTACAGGCTACATTTCTGTCGAGCCTATTGCTTCACATAGGTACTTTACCTTATCGGTGGAAAGTAGGGGAGGTAGTTCTACTTCTCAAATCAGCTTAGAAAAACTTAACAGCGAACTGTCGCCCCATTTCTCTTACCAGCACGTGCTTCAACTACTATATAATATTTGTAATCAGAAGGATCCTCAATTCCTTGAAAATAACACCTCCTTTTCCCTTCCCAACATGGTTTCAGGAAATCATAATCTTGTGAGACTCAACTCCCCCTTTCACTGATGTAATTCTTGATCGTTCATCATTCGCTGACAGCATTTGTTTTAGATTTTGCAAAAGCGTTGGATAAAGTGCGTCATAAACTTCTCAGCCACAAGTTACGGAACTTAAATCTTGACACTATTCTATTGAAATAGGTTGGATGCTTTCTTGCTAATCGCTACAGTACGTACCGCCAACGACTACAATTCATAAATGTGCCATCCTGTTACATCAGGAGTGCCCCAAGAGTGGGTCCTCTGTCTTTTGTTGTTTCTAAAATACATTATTGACTACCCTCTCAAGTAACTTCTAATATCCACCTCTTGCTGATGAT
>WOVY01008775.1:0-10727 GCA_013436015.1 Rhipicephalus annulatus | reverse complement strand
TGCATGCTTCTATTGCATTCTCTTTTATCTCGTACCAATAAAAGCACTGGGTTTCTAAGCAGGGAAGAATGGCAGGGTCACAGAAAAACGGCATGCGCGCCTCTTGACCTTGAGAACGTTTTTTTTTTGTTTAATGCGAGGTTTTTTCAGTGTGATCGCGTGCGCGCGTGTGGACAAGTAGTGGTCTTTCACGGCTTTCTCTGTAACGAGTGAGCGCGCAATGCTGAAATCAGCCAATGGCTGATAGAAGGGCTTTTTACATATCATTTTGGGGCAAATTCCGTGATTTGTTTAGAGAAAACAAATCACTTTTAGCTGACTTTGATAATTTATAGCGAATTCCAGGCTGCGCGCTGCGCTATGTTATTTGGCTCGTGGGTTGTCGGAAGCCTCTACTACCAATCGGCAGCATTTTCTGACCATTCTCAAAAAGTAATTTAGCGCATCTTTAAGCAAACGATCGCCTGGCGGGGTACATAATAAGGTTCAAGTATATGCTGTTACCGAAAAGTTCCATCTTTTGAGAAGAAAATACTCTGCAAAATTTTAGACGGAAATTTCCCTGCGATTCTTTATTTACTCGTATTTTAAATCAGCCTTAGCCTGGGTAGCGCTAAAAAGAATGTGTAGTTTTGAATCACGCAATCTGTAGCTAAATAGCGTACTTTCTGTATGCGATCCTTGTCACTTATGATAGGTGGGTCGCAAAGCTCCCAGGCATAATATAAAAATGATTAAAAATATTTTGAACAGCAGATATTTATTATCTATACTGAAACATTTTGCATAACGCCATCAAAATCCTAATGATTTGCCGGCCTTTGCGACTATGTGATCAGCACGACGATGTCATTTGAAGTGATAGGTAAAACATACTCCAATATATTTGTGTTCATACACTTCGAATAACAAAACACTATATAAAGCACGGTTTCCGAGATTGCAAGTGCACGGCGGGTTTTTCTGCGGCCGTCTCAATTGTACAGCGAGCACGTGTTTCTAGAGGGTGGCGCGGCTCGCTCTTTTTTGCGCATGGGCGGCGCTTTTTTTTTTTTTGATCGAAAAGACTGCCACGCTGTTTGAAAAACTTCTATGTAAAGAGAAAAATGGTTTTGCGCTTTTATATATGACTTTGTTTTCATTTGGAAATGTCGAGCCAAGGTGTACGAGAGGCGAAGTCTATGCTTGGGCGTATACATCCTCAAATTGACTCCTTTTGCTGTTGACTTGTGCCGCCCATATTAGAGCGCTTATAGTTTCGATACCTCTTAAAGAGATCCAGATGTGCTGAAAACGCGCCGTAGTTCGAAGTTAGCAAGCTGTATAGTAGAAAGGGCACTGGCGAAAAAAAATGACATGAGCGGTTTCCCAACTCTGTGGGCAGCGTTTGCATAATAACTCGATGCCCAGTGTATTATATGCTTGTGATGTCAACCTTACAGCGCAATACAATACAAATTTCATGACGCTTTATTTCCGAGACTTGTTTCTATTTTTTCTTTTTTACATTTGTGATCGAATGTTCCGAGTGTGTGGGGCTTGAGACTGCTATTCTGTACAGGGGTGCTTACGTGCGTGTTTCCGTCTGCGAACAGTGCCTTAAAGTTTTTCTACCGGAAGAATTTTCTTAAGTAGGTGTGTAGCTCGAAAATAGTAAGTGTAGCAGACGACAGCACCACATCACCTACGAGATGACAAAAATGAAGGGGCATTGCAGATCGCCCATTGAAGAAGAGAAGGCACTCGCGCAGAATGGAGCTGTTGGGACACCGAAAACACGGCGCAAGAGAGCTTGGGGTGAAGCCGCAACTACGCGCGAGGTTCGGAAGGCCGGGTTCCTGTTCTCGAGCCAATGACGTCCTCGTGGCACGGCGTGTCAGCGTGACTTCGCATGAGTTCGGGCACGAATATTCTTGCGAACATCTGCAGTTTGGCGAGCGTCCTCGAAAGACTGGAGCTGCTGACGACGTCCAGCAAGTCGATGTCACTCATAGTGTGCGGTTACGCCAAAACCTGGCGATGCATTCTGCAGCGGTACGCTCACCTCTACACTCAGGCGATGGCTGCATCTCAGCAAGCAACGGGTTCCACTTCAAGGCACCGGACTACAGTGCAGACTGCGACATTGGTTGTTTCTTTTATTATGTGTGTTAACCACGTGCGTGCAAAATAACTGTATTTTTCGCAATGTATTTTTCTGGTCCATTTTAACTTCATTTTGTTTTCCGCACTGTCTCCATCTGCCTCGCCTTATCCATTAGGCCAAAAGGGCGATATTTTGTTTTCGGCACTGTCTCCATCTGCCTCGGAGGCCACTGTGGTAGCTCAGTGGTTAGAGCATCGAATGCGTTATCCATCTGCCTCGCATCACACGGCTTGCTACGTGACGAACCTAACTACCACACCTACATAAAACATCGTCGGACGCACACAATCTCAAACAGGACATAACTGCTTCCCCCATGTCATTATTGAATAAAAGCAGCAACAGTGTTGCCAAAACTGAGCCCTGAGGGACACTGGACGGGACCATTCTTTATAAGAACTCAAAACCATCCAAAATATCTGTCGTTTTCTGCATTTTAGGCTATTCGACAACCTAGGAAATGAGTGGTGTATTATTGTTGGAGGAATGTTGTTGAATTAAAAAAAAATGAACCACAGTGTAGAAGACCTTCCAAAATCTAAAAATAAACAGTCTGAAGATAGTCGCTTGTCGAGATGACTGTTTTAAAGTTAAATATAATTATTCGCGTTCTACAAGAAAAAAATTGGTACCATATCGGTATGGATTAACTAATAAATAGCCACGCGGGCTACAAGAAATCTTCTTTTTGGTACCATATTGGTATGGAATAAATACTAAATAGCCATACTTAATTATATCATACCCAGCGATTCAGTACATCTCTCTTAGCTCACCATTTTCACACCACGTGGCATACAGACCATCATGCTGTACCTAATGTTGTACATAATATCTGCAGACTTTTGCTGAGGTTTTACCTTGATCAACGTTCACTTTCTCATAGATTTACCGATAGGTGATGCTTTCACCCCTGCAATGCTGCTTTTCTGCACGATCGATTTGGGAAAGCTATTCAGGAAAAAATTCACCCAGCTTAATTCCACGAAATTGCAAACAAAAAATCTGCTTGTCCTACTGTAGATGTCACTAGAGTGCAATCAGCAAATAAATTATCATTACACTACAATTATTTTTCAAAATCATACCTTACATTATTAGTCAATACACAAAAGTGTCTCAGGGAAAAATACAGCCAGTCAATAAAACTCATCGCGTTGTGCAGCATAAGGAGGGCCGTCACCATTAGGTGCCTGAAGTGCCATTAGCGAAAAACCAGGCACTGCTCCATAATCATTTTTTTTAACAACGCTCCCCATAGCGTCCCAGATTGCTGGACATGAAATTCACTCAAACACTTTTCATGATAGATAATTCATACAAATTTGTCTTTCCAAATTTCCTCCAGTTGCCAACATCTCCACTTTCGCACAGCGCTCTCGCAATCTGTCATTATGACAGAACCCCCTTTGATCGATGTTGTACCTATGACATAAAAACAGCGTTGTGAAGAAAGCACCAATCAAAATTCCAGACTTCCATAATTCGATTTTAATTTGAAAGACATCTTTGCTATTTCAAATATTTGACCACCGCAAAACTTAACAAAAATCCTAAATCGGTGTAATGAACTGCATACCTTTGCTAAATAAAAAAATTGCGTACAGATATAAAAAATAGTTGCAGTTGCCACAATTTTCTACTACTATGACACACACCCATGGGTTTAATTTTTAAACTGTTATGTTGGTATTCGTCTAACGATTTGACCGAGCTGGCTAAATAACTCACAGGTATTCGCATAGTGTCAACTCTTACATTATTGCTTGCCTTACGATGTGTGTATATAAATGGTACATAAAAAATTGAATGCACAAGTACAACTGCAGTGCACATATAGATACTTTTCTATAATTGATTTTGTTAGGAACTGCGACTATTGGCCAACAGGTCATGGGATGAAATGCCAGTCGCAGTGGCCGCACTTTCAATGGAGAGAAAAAGCTTGAGACCCGCGTGGTCCAAAGTGCTGGAGCCCTGCAATCGGTGTCTCCCATAATCATGTCATGGCTTTTAGGCGTTACACCCCAGCAAAATCTGAGCTCTTCAGCGCAGAGTTCCATTCTCCTTCGGTCATGCGCTGAATAAAAATTGTGTAATGAGGAGAACTGCCAGAGCATGATGTCTAACGCAGATACGGTGCCACAATATGGGCCCGTTGCATCAATGTCTTCAGTGAACTGGCTCTGGGAATAAAGACCTGGGTACGACCTCGTCTGAACCATGCGGAGGCTAGATGCCAGGGTCCTACAATGTTTGGTCACCTCGTTGAAAGTCCGGAGAATATCCCTCAATACCGTTAGGTTGGAGTCTGAAGATTTCCCAGGCTGGCCACAATGGTGAGTACGTTCTCGTGCTTGGGCGTAGGCGATCTTGTTTAGGTTTGCCATGGAGGCCACATGTGATCAGAGGAGCTTCAAGATAATCTGAAGTGATAATTTTGAATCTTCAAAAAATTTAATGTGATAAAAATATGTCACTGCTTAACGACTTCTACTCGCTTTTGTCTCAACACACGTCAATCTGAATTAGCACATCTGTCAAACTACTGTATTAGAGTTCTGAGAAAGTTTTGCAAATACCTACTTTTTGGCAGCAGAAACAAAACATTCAAAATGAGAGCGTATTAAACAATGTGGCACATACGCTAATTGGTATCCTTTAAATGAGGGCACTGATAAAGCAAAGCAAGTGCACTTTAACTCTTGCTGCTCATTGTATGCATAGAGCAATATGGAGCCTGACATCTTAAGTAGTTTGTGATATTCTGTCAAAATTCTCTTTTAGGAAAATTCGCAAATAGTGGTTTTAGCTCACTCGACATTCAGTCTTTTTTTCAAGATAAAACTTTTTCCCCTCAATAATTTTGGAAGTGATGTCCTAGAAACATGTATTGCAGCTTACTGTTACCAGCAAAATTGAAAGACATGCATAGACCTTCTTATATGCAAGCATCGTATGGGAGCCTGATAGACTGAAGTTGTAATGGCGCTGTAAAGAAGATAACCTGTAAGTGTGCCCAGCATAAGAAGGGAATAAGAAAACCAAACAATACAACACAATCATCATGCGAAATAAGGTGTCGCTCAAGCGCATCAAACGTGTATAAACTGGACAACGCTTGAATGCATTTCTGCATTGTTCTTTATAGATATAATATTCATTGAGATATTTCTTGAGTGGGTTAAAAATAAGTGGGCACAGCCATTAGGAAGGCACTTATTTCAAAACATCCTATTCGACTTAAGCAAAAAGTTCTGCCTTTATTTATTACAGATTCTTCTCCTTGCAAAGTACATTGAGGTAAAGAAAACTGCATCTTCGACAAGCATGGTTGGCACTACAACTGGTTTTACAGAGTCTGCTTTATTGATGACTATACGCACTGCGGTTTTGGTGCAACAAGTTCGATAGTTGTGAAAAAGTGCATGGAAACTTGCAGTGGTGAATGTTACACCAATCTAGTACCAAATATTTTGTGTGGATTAGTGATATTTGTTGTGATAATTCACATGCCATTCGCTTGACATACCTCACGCTCTCTCACGCAGTATTAGTACGTGGGCTTAATTCACCTGAAATTGCTCGGTCCTCAATCATAAATACCGTTTACCACCATGTGGCTAAATCCTGGTAACAGAATATATCTAATAACTAATATAAGTACCAGCTATAGCGCTGGGATGATTGATGAATGACCTATTCAATTCAAGCTCAAGCCGATTAACCATGTCAGGTATCCATTTTCGCTGTTATCATTACAGCCATTGTTCCTTCTATTTGATTATTTAGTTTTTTTCTCGACAGCATGCGCACTAAGGCAGTTTTGCTATATATTCTTCAAACAGATGAAAACTAAGATTATTCCATCACTCTTGGTACCAAAATTTGTGGCTTTTTTAAATTTTCCGTAACAGCTGACGTGTTGCTGGTGCTTCATACAACCCAAAGGGAATTACTTTGAAGTGGTACAGCCCATACTGTTAAATAAAGGTGGGGTTTTCCCGATCATTTTCTTCAATAGGAATTCGCTAATGGTGTCGAAGAAGTTCCATGGAAGAAAAGTACCATTGGCCATGTAAATATAATGTTAAAGCTATCGTGTGAACTTTAAAGAAGTAAGCCACAACACTGTTCACAACTCAAAAATTTATTTGATGAACAATATAATGTCGACAACAGATGTAACATGGATTTAGAATATATTTTCAAAACAAGGAGTTTCCTCGCATACGCAAAATACTTATTGGAGAAGGAATTCGCAAAGCAATGACCAGGGGGACCTCCTCTCAGTGCAAAGCGTGACCGTGTGCACGAGCCGTAGACGATGGACTGGTCGAGTATTTTTGTCCGTATCGGCTGTCTGCTTACTACCCGGCCTCACTATTAAACTCCCTTGCAAAGTGGTGGAAGCGTGCTGGGTACGCAAATCTGCAATTGAGCAAATCTGACCAGGTTCCGCAAAATCGGCGAGGGCGAAAGCACTGGTGGCTTTGACAATTTCTTCGATGTATGCGACCGTTGTTCCTTTGTTCACGTGTTTGTACTCATTGCTGAAATTCGTGAGCATAACCGTTGCTTTGCCTCCCCACAGCTCTGCAATTCCTCTTGCGACGCAAATATTTTGGGTGACCAACAGATGCTGACTGCCCTCAACAACGCTTCCAAGTCAGGTGATTTAGGAGTTCCGACAGAAATAATGATACTTGAGCGAGGCGGAATGGTGACTTGTTCTTCCAGCACATGCAAGGCATGGTTTCCTGATGGCGCGCGCGCGGTAGTGCTTCTTCTGTGGATAACGTTATCGACTTTGTTCTTAGGTTGATGACTGCCCCATGGAGGCATAAGAAGTCCATACCAAGGATGATATCTCTCGAGCAACGCTGTAGGACTACGAAGTCTGTAGGATAAATACGGCCGCTAGTGGTGACTCTCGCTGTGCAGACTCCTGTAGGCGTTACGAGATGACCTCCGGCTGTGTGGATTTCAGGGCCTTCCCAAGCTGTCCTAACTTTCTTTAATTTCGTGGCGAACAACCCACTGATGACCAAATAGTCGGCTCCAGTATCGACGAAAGCGGTCACACTGTGGCAGTCGATAGGAACGTCGAGGTCGCTAGCTCGACGTCTCGCATTACAATTAGGATGTGGCGTCGGGTCATGGCTGCGTCGGCTTGTTCCGCTGCTTCCATGTTGCGTCATCAGGCCACCTTCGGTAAGTGAGCTTTCGCCGTCAAAGCTTTGCCAGGTTGGCGTTGTGTTCGGAAAGCTCCGTCGCGTCGTCGTCGTTGGAGGGGGATCTTCTGTAGTTCGTCGCACAGCAACCGCACCTCCATCGGTTGTTGCCCTTAGTTTCCCGGATACGGGCTAGGAGACCGGCCCCGTGTTGGGCCGGAGTACTGCCAGGGGTGCGGTGACATGCGGCGGCTGGGTGACGGCGAACGGAAAAGACTTCGTGGTGTCCATATAGTTTCTGTCAGGTAGTCGGCGATGTCACGGGGCCGTTCTCCTGGCTGTGGACGTGGTGCATTGACGGCGAAAGCCACGCAGTCCCATCTGTCGGTACTGGCAACGGCGGTAAGTGTGCCCGGCCTCGCCGCAGTGGTAGCAGAGCGGGCGGTGGTCAGGGGTGCGCCATACGTCAGTCTTCCCTCGGCGCACTGCGCTGGGCTGCTGGCGAATGGTAGGACGTCGGTGGGGGTGGTGGCGACGGTGGCGTCTGGCAACGGAAGTGCGATGGGGCAGCGTTTAGGCGTGCGCGTGGAGGAGGGGCGTGGCGGCGGGCTGCAGCAGCATAGCTCATGTCTTGAAGCTGAGGCTCTAGAGACTGAGGAACGCCCAGCGATTGCTGGATCTCCTGGCGTACGACGTCCGCGATGGATTCCACATGAGGCTGCGCTGAAGCAAGTAATTTTTGCAGCTCTTCTTGCACGGTCACTCGGATCGTCTCAAGCAAGCCAGTGGTGCCAAGCCCTTGAATACCAGCGTAGCTTGTAGACGTGAAGCTACGGTTGTGTTGCCGCTTGCGCATCTCGAGCGTCTTCTCTATCGTAGATGCTTCTGAAATGAATTCGGCAACTGTCTTTGGCGGGTTACTGATCATTCCTGCTTTGCTCCTCGCATGAGCAGACAGAACTTCTTCTCCTCGGACATGTCGGAGTCAGCGTGGCGGAAAAGTTTTATGATGTCTTCTGTGAATAGCGCCACGTTTTCGTTTGGCATCTGCATGCAGGTTTCGAGTAGAGCTGCGGCCTTCTCCTTGCGCACCACACTTGCAAAAGTGGTGAGAAACCTGGCGCGAAAGACGTCCCACGTTGTAAGGCTTTGCTCTTGATTCTCGAACCAGGTCCGAGCAGCATCTTCTAAGGTGAAATACGCATGCCGGAGCTTGTCATCATCGGTCCAGTCATTGAAGGCGGCGACGCGGTCGAACCTTTCGGTCTAGTTTTCCGGGTCTTCCAGTAGCGAACCACGGACAGTTGGCGGCTCTTTGGGTTGTCGGAGCAGGAGTGGTGCAGGCTGCACGGGGGCGATCATGGCTGCAATAATAATAATAATAATAAGAATAATAATAAGAATAATAATAAGAATAATAATAAGAATAATAATAATATAAGAATAATAAGAATAATAATAATATATAATAATAATAATAATAATAATAATAATAATAATAATAATAATAATAATATAATAATAATAATAATAATAATAATAATAATATAATAATAAATTATTATTAATATTACTACTATTATTTGAAGTTTTCCGTAATAAAACTGCGATATGACTATGAGAGACTCCGTATTGGAGGGGTCCGAAAGTTTTTACGATCTGGTGTTCTTTAACCTTCAGTCACATCACAGAGTTTCGAACTCTGAAAAACTCCCCAAGACATTTTATGTCCGGAGAGTTGTGCAAATTGAAAAAGGGCATATGGGAAACAGCTGCAAATAAAGTATTAACCATGTTAAGGGAAATAGTTATTACGAAAAATGTTTACTTATTAGAATAATGCTGAATGTGTACCTCTATTGATTGCTTTCAAAGAGTGCAAGAAGAGTTCACCTACTTTATGTCGTATGTCAAGAGCTAAGTTTATATCATAAGGGTATAAGATATGCTGAGTGACAGTTCTCTAACCACACCGAAAGCCATGATGCGCGCATTTAAAATTGTTATTTCATTGAAGAAATAATTATTCGCTTGTACAATACATCTTGCAGGGGTTTGCATAAATGACTGCTGAGACAAACGACTTCTTTATGGGAATGATAGAATTGAATGCCAACTTATTCTTGACGTGCTAGTTAAGCAGGCTAAGAAACAGAACTGTGTCTTGAGCAATCGAGCCGTCTGTAAATGCCGCAATATTTTCTCCGTCGAAGGTTGCAACAATCTGCCCCACGCAGAAACAAAGTTCATTAAAGCTGGTGAATTTTTAAAGGGTAGAACAGCTTGGTAGGTCATTGTAGGGGCGCACGTCTGCAAGTGTGATGGTACAATACCTTATTTTTTGATCGCCGCTTGCGTGGACTTCAGTCACTTTGGCTATCTTCCGCAGTTGTCGGGATTGTAGGCTGTCTTCAAGAAGTATGACGTCTCTGATGTTCAAATCCGTAGTTGTCCTTTGATAAGCAGATGATCATAACTCTTGAAGGTATTCCTTTTCCCATCCTTGCCAGAAGTCCTCTAGATGGTCCTGTCTCTGCTTCCATAATTGGTTCAGTTGGCGTGATGACACCGAGGGCAACTCAGACGACCAGCGGCTTGGGATCGAGACGAGCCGTTCTCCTGTGAGGAAATGCGCTGGTGTGAGGGGTTCCCGATCTCGGATGTCCCTGCAAATGTACGTGATTGGCCTGAAGTTTACAATCCACCTCAAATTCTGTTAGAGTTGTGACAAGTTCGTCCTTCGTGAGGCTGCGGTGTCCTACTGTTTTCTTCTAAGCTTGTTTGACAGATCTGACTAGACGCTCATAGAGCCCCCCCCCCACCACAGTGCTCGCTCGACAATAAACTTCCATTTAATCTTGCTGTGTGCATATGCATTCGCGACATATTTTGACCACATGGTTTTCCAGCGTTTAAGTAGTTCTTTTTTTGCTTCGTTTGAACGTAAAAGTATTGTCTGAGTATGCAGTCACAAAAATCCCCTCTTCGCGAAAACAAGCAGGGAAAGGCATGTAGAATACTGTAAGCAGACATGTCCCTCAACCAGCCTCGAAGTCAATGGCTCTGATGACCACGCATGTGAAGAGTAGAATGTAAGCTTTCTTAAAACGATCGGGCAACTTTGATGAGTAGCAGTTCAGCGAGAGTCGATTCGTACAAATCGAAATGATTTGGCTATATTGAACTCTGTCGGGAGGTGAAGAAGGGGTTTGCTTTTGAACTAATCTTGCATGTCGACGACAACCAAACTACATTTTTCTTGAATACTTTTTTGACTAGCTGCTGTGCTCTCAGAATGCCAAACGCGCTCCCGTAAGTCGACGAGTGTGTCTCGTACAGCTGCATATAGAAATCGGTAATGGTGCTGAGAAACTATGAGTAACGAGTAAGGATGTCATTTCGGAAGA
>WOVY01008774.1:0-11010 GCA_013436015.1 Rhipicephalus annulatus | reverse complement strand
ACAAATTGTCGGATATCAGAAATCCGGGGGTTGAAGCCTCGGGCATTCCACTAAAATATCGAAGCTCCTTTGACCCTCTTCACGAAAGGCTTGCAGAGGCGAAGCCATGGTGCCTTTCCAGACTTGATAGCACCGGCTTCAGCGTATCCACTAACTGAAGTGCCCTCTTAGCAGTCAGACTTTCAATGCTAGTGAGGAGCATACGAATGGTATTCATGAGGGCCTTTACCATGGCTACGATTTCTTTGTCACGACTATCAACCGTTTTCTCGTTCCGAAGTGAATGTAGACGAGCGATGCAGCGGCTCAAACGGTGGGTCTATCGTTGGTAGCGCTGGCCATGCTTCAGCCGAGCCAGAGATGCTCTTGTCTTGCTTGGAGGATTTGTTGTTGGTATGTCTGGATGCATGAGGTGGTATGCCGGCGGTCATTTGGTGAGGTTCAATCCTTGCTTCGGCACTGGGTCTCCTCAGGGGCCTCCGGCGACGAGATCGCCGGCGTCGTACTTGGGCAGCGGACTCCCTGTGAGTTGAGCCATCCCGAACCATTTGCCTCAACACTTGCATTTCCTTTTTCATGATTGGGCAATCTTTTGACGATGCTTCTTGAGGGCCATGACAGTTTCGACATTTTCGAAGTTCTGCCTGGCAAGCGTCTGCGTTATGCGATTCTGAGCATAGCGAGCACACAGCCAGGTTTTGTACAAACAGCACTGACATGTCCCAATCTAAAACATTTCCGGCATTGAAGGGGCTTCAGTACAAAGGGTCGCACTGTGTGTCGAAAATGGCCGACCTTGATTTGCGATGAAAGGCTGCCACTTTTTGAACACGAGCTTCACGCAGCGTGATTTGCCAAGGCGATGAGCTTGCAGTATGGTAAGTTCTGCAGACACCGGTTTGATGAGAGCAGCAAAGTCACTTTCGCTGATGGAAATATCGACGTCGTAAATGACACCTGCCGTAGAGTCGTGGCCATCAGGTATATATGAGCGAACATTGATGTTATCCAACGTCTTGACGTTGCTCAGCACTTCCAATGTGCTTCGTTGAGTGACGTCTACGGCGAGGAAATTCTTACGACCATTAATGCGCACGTCCGTGATCTCTCCCTAGGCGAGTTCCTCAAGAGACCTAGACGTGACTTGACGATTGAGCCGGTTGAGACTATGAGCCGCATCGACCGGCACAAAGAGAATTATGTATATCGTGAGCTCTCGCGTCTTCGTCGCATTCTTACTTGTTGTTGGAGGCGGCATCACTAGTCTTCTTTTTCGCTGCCACCTTGTCCACAGGCACGAAGTCGCCTTCACCGGAGCTTTCGTCGCTGGCCGTAGAGTAAATCAGCGTGTCCTCGCTGTCGGCATCACTCGAGTGGCCCGTACGCTATCTCTGGGTAGCTGCAGACGACGTTGATAGTTGCTGTGGAAGCGCAGGGCGAATCTACGTCCATCACCACAGTCACTGCAACGATGTCTTCTACAGAGCCGCAAAAAACTTTTGAAAAATTACAGATAGTGACTGCAGTGTTCTACGCCAGAATCACTTCGTCGTCTCTCGTAGTAAAGCGGGTATGTGCCACATAATATACGAGATGGCAGTACTTGGAATGGTCACTAGATGGACGCGACAAACAAATTGTAGCCATGGTAAAGGCCCCTATGAATACCATTCGTATGCTCCTCACTAGCATTGACAGTCCGGCTGCAAAGAGTGCACTTAAGTTAGTGGATGCGCTGAAGCCGGTGCTATCAAGTCTGGAAAGGCACCATGGCTCCGCCTCTGCAAGCCTTTCTTAAAGAGGTCAAAGAGCTTCGATATTTCAGTGAAATGCCTGAGGCCTCGAGCCCTGTATTTATGATATCTGATAAATTGTGTGTTTGAAAACCAGTTTCCAATTATTGTTATCTGTGAGCCAAGGCTACACAATGCAATACGACTATCTAGGTACGAAGCCTTCAAGTCCGCTACCTGCAACGAACAGAGTAAAGCAATTGTCTATATCAAATGCAACCTTAAATATATCGAGCACCATGTAGCACCTCACGATGACAACCAGTATGTCTGCTTGACAGTTAAACGTAGAGACCCCGATTTCACGCTTATAGGAGCATATATATCACCTTCAAACCTTTTTGAACCTGAAAGACTACGTGCACTGTTAACAGCCACACCTGGACCAAGGATCATCACCAGAGATTGCAACGCTCACCACCCACTATGGGGAAGTCAGAAGACAGACAGTCGCGGAAGGCAAGTATTTTCCTTTGCTCTGGAGCAGCAGCTGCTTTGTGTAAACAACGGAAGCCCTACGTTTCTACGGGGAACGACATACAGCAGCTGCCTTGACTTGACATTTGTGTCACGAAGCCTAAATGGAAAGGTCAAGTGTTTCTAAGACTATGAAACTCATGGAAGCGATGTCATACCAACTTATTTGAAGATCAAGGGCCTGGAAAAACCGCCAAACTACGAAACTTTGACTCGCATCGACTGGACAAAGTTCAGGTCACTGACGCAAAAGAGGTGTCAAGAAAATGAAGCGCCTCCCTTTGACTCCCTCGAGGATATCATTAGAGGTGCTACTCGAGAAGCGACCTATCATATTTAACATACTTCAGAATATTGTCAACATCAAGCGGAATTGGAATGACTCAGAGCAATCCGTCGTCGCGCAGAAAGAAGATATAGGCGCACAAAGTACATTCACGACTTGAGGGAAGCAAGGCGCCTGCAGAAAAAAATTCATCGGCGAATCATTTCACTTCAGTCCATTCGCTGGAAATATCTGTGCGAATCTTTGGATCAACACAAGCCTTTGACGCAGACATGGAGGACTGTTTATGGCCTACGAACATCACCACATCAACATCGCCCTTTCAAGTGTCTTTCTTTCCACCAAGGTTGCACCGAAATTAAAGTAGCAGAATATTTCTGCATGAAAGTTGCCGGTAATGCGTTCGCGTGCACCACGCGCCACCTAGAAAACGCTCCAGTTTCCAGAAATTCAAAAAATGGACACCATTTACTCTCTAGAGGAACTACAAGCGGCCCTGACTGCATGCAAACGATCTTCATCACCTGGTCTGGATGGGATCACGTACATGGCTCTTTGCAACCTCGGAGAAGCAGCTCGACGGGCTCTTCTATCCGTGTACAACGACTCGTGGAGCAGCGGATTTATCCCTCATTCATGGAAATCCAGCCGCCTTGTCCCTGTGCTTAAACCAAGTAAATCTCCTCTGCACTTGACCTCTTATCGCCCCATCGCGCTTACCAGCTGTTTCGGGAAAGTGATGGAGAGGATGATTTTGACTCGCCTAGAGTGGTACCTGGAAGCACCACGAGGTATACCCTCATGCTATGACGGGCATTCGGCGTAGGCGGTCCGCAATTGATAACGATGTAGACCTGGCCTCATCTGTTCAGCATCAAAAAAGACTGAAACGTTAATCTACGGCGTTGTTCTTGGACGTGAAAGGTGCATACGCTAACGTATCACATGAAGCCATTCTGGATGTCATGGAAAATGTTGGATTAAGGGGTCGGGTTCACCAACGGATCAAGCGCTATTTGAAAGGCAGAACTTTCTTTGTACAGACGGAGACTGGCACATTAACGCACCATTGCAACCATCGTGGCGTGCCTCAAGGCGATGTTCTCAGCCCCACACTTTTCAATCTAGCGCTACTCGGCCTGGTTGACGCACTTCCAGAATCTGCCCATCTATCAATATATGCAGATGACATCTGCATCTGAGCCTCAGGCGTAACATGCCTTCATTTGCGTGCCCGGCTTCAGAGAGCGGCTACAATAGTTACAAAGTACCTGGAAGAACGGGTACTAGAGCTGTCATTACAGAAATGCTCGCTTATAGCATTCACGCATAAAATCAACGGACACACGATCAACTACGTGAAGACCTACCGATTCCTCGGAGTCATAGTTGATCGCGACCCTCTCCTGGAGCGCTCACAACGCCCACATGAAAACCAAACCCACCATGATCACCCACGTACTGAGGTTTCTTGCTGGAAAACGTGGGGTGCATCGGTACGAGCAATGCTCCAACTCTACACTCTTCTGTTCCTCGGTTATATGTGATACAGCTTACCGTGCTTTGCGGGATCCGAAGAACAAACTTGCGCGTTATCTAGTCGATCCAAGCCCAAGCACTGAGAATAAGCCTTGGTCTCCCGAGATGCGCGTCTACAGCAGCAACATTCATTGCGCGTGATTATCCAGTCAACGCATACATCCGCGTAGACGCTTTGAGAATGCACATAAGACATTGCGCTCGGCTTCCATCTCATCACCCTCGCCTCACTTCGAACTTTCAGGCCCCACTCAGCGTTCAGCGCAACTGTAGCTCAGCATTGCGCTGTGCTCCCAGTGCACTTCACGCATGCAGCGCAGCTGCCGACACCATTATGGTGCCTACACCCACTCAAAGCCCTTCTTACAATTTCTGGCATCGAAAATAAGAAAAAGTTTTCGCATCTAGCCCTGAAACAGGCCACATTACTCTTCCTTCAAGAGAAGCACAACGGACGCCTTCACATTTACACGAATGGCTCGGTGTCTTCAGTAAGCTCTGCAGGGGCGGTGGTTATTCCCACGAGGCACATCAGAATTAAATCCATGACATCGCATTTGACGTCGTCGACAACTGCAGAACTTGCAGGCATACGTGCAGCTCTGGAGTTTATAGTGAAAGAACATTCGGGCTCTATCTTCTCGGACTCGAAGGCATCTCTTCAATGTCTTATGTCACCCTTTAGCCATGGACCTAATGAACAGTTAGTAGCTTCTTCATCACCAAGCAATCGAAAAACAGCACAGCATAGTGTATCAGTGGATACCAGGTCATTGCGGTATATATGGCAATGACCGCGCAGATGAGGCCGCTAGATCTGCCCACGATGGCACCCAATACACAGCCAATCCGTTTTCAAGAACCGACGCAGCTACAAGACTTCGTTCGCTTGCACATGACCTCACACTGGTAAAGTGGAACTCAACAGACTTCACAAACGCGCGCCTGCATAACTTGGATCCCGATCTGCAGCTTCGTCTTCCCCCAAGGATATCTGGAGCTGAGGAGACTCTTCTATGCCACCTGTGACTTGGAGGTGCCTTCACGAACGCATACTCTTATCTCATTGGGATGGCCAACTCTCCTACGTGCAGTTACTGCAGGAAGGAAGGAAGCAACAAAAAGGGAGAAGGCAGGGAAGTTAACTAGAAAGACATCCGGTTGGCTACCCTACACTGGGGATTAGGGTAGGCGACAAGAAAGACGAGAAAGAGAGAAGAGAGGGAAAAGAAAAAAAGGGGAAAGACTGACAATAATTTCACTGCAGCGTGTAGAACTCTACCGCATGTCAGAGGCGTTCACATAAGCCTGTCTTTCTCAGGAAACACAGCAGGGTTTTCACTGCCTTGTGGGCTGTCGAGGAATGTGGACGTTGCTGTAATAGCACCTGCACAGAAAGAGGCCGATCATCCAGTCGCCGCATTGCGTTGGCAAGTATTTGTCTATCTGAGGCAAATCGAGGACAATGGCACAGCAGGTGTTCGATATTTTCGTCGGTGCCGCAAACATCGCACACCGCACTGTCAGTAATTCCGATTAACGTGGTATAAACTTTCCTGAAAGCAACTCCCAGCCAAAGGCGATAGAGAAGCGAAGTGCACGTCGATGTAGGCCGGGTGGAGGGCGGAGTTGTAGTGAAGGGTCGAGCTCGTGCAGTCTTGTACGTCGTATGCTTGGTGTGTTCCACTCAGTCAGTGTGAGATTGCGGGCCAGTTGACGAATCTGCCTCGCCGCATCCGCTCTTGAAAGCGGAATCGGAACGCTGTTCGCTTCTTTAGGTGACGTGCGAGCAGCATGATCTGCAAAATCATTGCCGCCTATACCACAATGCCCAGGTAACCACTGAAAGGAGGAGGAAGACGAAGTGATTTGTTTACGGAACACACCTTGCTCGTCTTTGTGCTTTTCTAAATTTTTCGCCGCAGTTGTGGGGTCTATCGCCCCATATATCGTGGTGATGGATGTTCAACTTCACGGGGCACCGTCCGAGTCCGGTTCGACCGCGGGAACTGCTTCGAGGAAGCGAGGAAACGCGTCTAGTGAGAGTGAGAACACTGAGCTGTACTCCGCATCAAGCGACGAGTCCTCGGACGACGGCTTCCAACCCGTCCTGTACCGCAAGGCTAAACGACGGATCGTCAATGCATCTTCGGCATCAAGCACGACCACCATGAAAACCGCCCCTCAGCGATGGCCTCACTCTATCCTGTTTGTGCCGCTGAAGGCTACCGACAGTCTACGTGGGCTGAACAGGGAAGCGCTCTCTGTGTTTCTTGAGAATATTACGCCAAATGAGATCAAAGAAGTACGTCTAAACGCAAGAAGGAACATCTTGGGCAATCGATGTGCTGAACCCACGTGCGCTAAACGCGCTTCAGAAAGTAACGCAACTGGGTAACATCGATGTCAAGTCTATAACACCAGCTGATAGCACCATTTCAACAGGGGTCATTTATGACATCGCCACTGAAATACCAAACTCGGATCTCTCAGTGCTAATAAAACCGCAAATGAAGATGACGTCATTGTGAATGTCAAGCCGCCTTGGTAACACACATTGTGTGAGAATTACGTTCAAAGGGGACTGTCTCCCCTCCCATGTGAAGATTGGCCACTTTGCGATGTCATAAGTGCCAGAAGATCGGTCATGTGCAGGGAGCATGCAGGAACTCCGAAGTGTGCCCCTGATGCTCAGAACCACACACCGAGGACAAATGCAGCGCGACCATACTAAAGTGCCCTAATTGTCAAGGTGCCCACAGTGCATCTTCCAAAGACTGTCCACGCATAAAGCAGGAGTTTACTATTCTTAGACAAATGGTGCGAGACAGCTCTACCCACAAAGAGGCCGCAGAAAAAGTCCGGCGAAGACGACGACGTCACCGTCGAAGATCTTCGCGAAGAACACAGTCAACTACAAAGAAGTAAGTCATTGCATCTGGGAACGGCGCCCACTGCAGGGTACAACCGCGGCGAACGCAGACGATGGAAGAGAGAAAACAAGTAGATCTCTCTCTACTGAAGAGTGGCCGCCACTTACGCGCACGCAACTTGTGGAAGAACCGCATCAAAGCCGCATTTATCAGAGCAAGCTGCGACAACAAAGGAGCAGCGGAACTTGGGATAAGCAAGTGATTGCTCTTCTACGACCCATAATTAACGCCATTCGCACGGTGTTAAACAGCATGCGTACAACGTCAGCCAGAAGTGCACTTCAAGTACTGGACGCTCTGAGTCCAGTACTGGCGGCTCTTGAGTAGATAATGGCCCACCAGCCACTGTCTTTCAGAGAAGAGGTCAAAGAAGCAACAATTTTTCAGTGGAATGCACGGGGACTGAAAATCACACATTGCAGATTTCCGTGGGTTTGTTTCCACCAATATATTCCCATCATCGTCATCTGCGAGCCAAATTTATCGAGCGCTATCAGACTCTCCGGATACGAATCATTTATGTCGGCTTGTTATAGTGGAAACAGCAAGGTCCTGCTATTTATTCGACGTGACCTGACCTACATTCTTCGGCTTGTACCACCAGACAACGATAACCAATATATATGCTTAACAGTGAAGAAAAAGGATCTTATTGTCACTGTTGTCGGTGCATACCTGTCACCATCAAGTAGATTGACCACAGAAGACTAGGACACATTCTATCATCTACTCCTGGCCCATAGGTTGATCTTCGGAGACATTAACGCCCACCATATACGCTATGGGGGAGCCCGAAGATGAGCGCAAAGGGTAGAAGTCTGATAACGTTTGCTTCAGACAACGAGCTGTGCTTGTTAAATGATGGCAGCCCAACATTTTTACGTGGCCCTGGATACAGCATTGCCTTGACTTGGCTTTTGTTTCTCGAGGTCTCGTCAGAATGTGCCGGATGGTTGCGGATATAGAAACACATGGGAGGCGACCACAGTCCCACATATGTCAAGATCAGAGGATTATCAACTTGCAAGGTACGCGAAACTATCCAAATAGTGGACTGGACCAAGTTTGAATCTCTCATGGAAGAAACGCTGTCAAGAGAACACATCATTTGACTTAGAAGAGGTGATCAAAGTCCACAGTGCAAGACACAGTGTGCACCCTCACACGCTCTTCGAGAGTAACCGAATTTGATGTGGAATTGGAGCGACTTCGGACCTCTCCGGCGTACGGAACGAAGGTACCGACGCACGAAAGCAATCGACGATTTACGTATCGCTAGACGTCTTCAGAAGAAGATACAACGCCGCATAGACAAAGCTAGAGTCACAACGTTGGGCAGCCTTCTGCGCTTTGTTAGATCTTCGCAGGCCTTTATCACACTTGTGGAGGACAATAAGAGGGCTCTGGACAGCTCCCATTCAGCGGTCTCCATTCAAGGCTCTAGCCCCTCTCTCAACAGAGATCGGAGGTCGACGTGGCAGAAGAGTTCTGTGCCAACTTATCTGGTCAACTCGCAGATCCCAACATCTCACGCTCTCACGTGGTGGCACGACATCACACGATCACCACAAGGACCAATTTTTCTCCATTCACGAGCTTAAAGCAGCACTGGCTTTGTGCAGACGGACATCAGCACCCGGGCCTGATGGAATATCATACAGAGCACTGTGTCACCTTGGTGAGTGCGCGAGGAGCGCCCTCCTCGAGATGTACAACGATTCGTGGCGAGAGGGCACCCTCCCAGTTAAATGGAAGACCAGCCGTTTGGTTCCATTACTGAAGTCTGGCAAGTCACCATTGGTGCTCCCATCATACCGCCCCGATGCACTGGCAAGTTGCTTGGGCAAAGTGATGGAGAGGATGGTACTTGGACGGCTAGAATGTTTCCTGGAGCATCAAAACATCTACCCGGACGCTGACGGGATTCCGCCGTGGCCGGTCATCAATTGATAGCGTCATAGACCTGGTCAGCTACGTGCAACACGAAAAGGCCATAAGCGTCTCTGCGCTTCTTTATTTCTTGATGTAAAGGGGCGTACGATAACGTCACACATGAAGCTGTCCTCACCGCTCTCAAGGAGGTAGGAGTGGGTGTTCCGGATGTTTCAGTGGCTACTCAGCTATCTCTCTGAGCGATCCTTTTTCGTGAGAAACGAGGATGGTGACACTTCGCTACATTACAGCCACCGTGGTGTTCCTCAGGTGGCATACCTTAGCCCTGATACTATTCAACCTGACGCTAATAGCTCTCAATGAGCATCTGCCAAGTACTGTCAGATTGTCAATGTACGCGGACGACATCTGCGTTTGGACTCCGCAGTAAACGTCTACAGCTGCGAGCGCGAATTCAGACAGCTGCCACTCAAGTTGCTTCTTACTTCAGTCAACGAGGTCTCAAAATTTCCTCTGAGAAATGTGCACTTGTGGCATTTACGCGAAACCAATGCAGAACTACAGCGTTCTAATAAACAGCGAAAGGATACGTCACCTCCGATCATACAAGTTCCTAGGTTTTATAATTGACAGAGACCTCTCATGGAGCTCATGTATCATACATGAAAGACGATTGACAGCATCTGTCATTTGTTCAAGTTCTTCGCTGGAAAGAACTGGGGAATGTCCACAACTCTATGTTGCGACTATAAAGGATTTTTTCTTTGTTTTTGGATTCCTTCGGTACAGCCTACCTGTGTTAACTACGCAAGTAAAAAAAAGCATACGAATGCTTCAAAGGGTCCAGGCTCAAGCACTCCGGATATGTTTAGGCTTGCCCCAAAGTGCGTCAACAGTGGCAACTATCGCCATCACAAGGGACAACCTCATCAAGACTCACATTAATGTGGAAGTGCTGAGGACACATATACGACATTTGCTCGAACCCCTCGGAATCACCTAGCCTCTCTACCAGTGCTCCGACCATGCACATCTTACTGCAAAACAGTGAGCGCACATGGTGAGTCGATCCCAACTTCGTTCTCTCCTGCCGCTTGACCTGTGGACTTCGCTATGGTGCCACACAACCAATGATTAATAATAACATACCTGGCGTCCAGAAAAAGGCCAATTTGTGTGTCTCATGGCTCTTAAAGAGCTCACACTACTTCTCTTGTATGAGAAATATCAGACTCCACACATAATTACACTGACGGATTGGTTCAGCCGGACAGCTCTACAGGAGCATTAGTGATACCAAGTTGGCCACGACAATTAAATTCAAGTCATCTCACGCAACAACATCAACGGCAGCAGAATTGGCAGCACTTCGTGCCGCGTTGCAATTTGTAGTGATCATCCTACACGCAGGGACTATTTTCTGCGACTCGAAGGCGGCACTGCAGTCTCTACTATCAGCCTTACGCCGTGGACCACACGAGCAGTGGTACTAGAGATAGCAGAGGTTATACACCACTGAACTGAGAAAAGGCACCAAATACATTTCAGCGGTTGCCCAGTCACTGCGGAATCATCGGCAATGAACGGGCCGATCAAGCTGCCCGCTCAGCCCACACAGAAGATCAAACTGCGACTACCACTCTCTAGAACAGATGCTGCACGAAAGCTCCGCAGGCTTGCTCGCCAGCAAACCACATCACAAAGGAATCAGCCACACTTCAAGCAAGCCCGACTGTACTAGCTTACCCTACGCTAAGTCTTCAAGTCCCGTCGAGGCTTGCCGAGCAGACCAGACCCTGTTATGTAAGCTGTGGTTGGGCGTTGCGTTTACCAACGCCTACGCTTTCCGCATTGGGATGGCCGACACCGCAGCCTGGGGCCACTGTGGCAAAGAGGAAACAATCAAACATATTCTTTGTGATGCCAGAGTATAGTAGACAACGACTATGTTTCGCAAGGAACTCAACAAATTAGATGATGAACATCTGTCGGAGCAGGAATTCTGCAGTATCGTCAGGATGCCACTTCACAGAAGAGGGCCCTGAAAGCGCTACTGCACTTTTTGCGATCGACCAGCCTTACTGAACGG
>WOVY01008773.1:0-15616 GCA_013436015.1 Rhipicephalus annulatus | reverse complement strand
GAAAGGTCCGACTCACCTTACAACTCGCCATTGGTGCTGGTGAAGAAGCCCGATAAGAGTTACCGTACTTGCCATCGACTTCCGTCGCATCAATGATGTGTTGGTCTCCGACGCAGAACCAATTCCGAGAACGGATGTATTGTTTACAGAGATCGGCACTAGAAAATTCTTCTCCAAGTTTGACCTTACGAAAGGATACTGGCAGGTGCCCTTGGACAAAGAATCCCGGCTAAAAACGGCATTCTCCACCCAATCGGGACACTACCATTTCCTCTATATGCCATTCGGTATCAAAACAGCGTCCGCAGTGTTTACCCGGCTAATGAGACGTCTCCTTCAGGGCATCCCGAACGTCGTTCATTATATCGATGATGTTCTCGTCGCTACGACAACCTGGGAGGAACACATGCAGACTCTGAGTGAACTGATGAATAGGATTCGAGAAGCAGGACTCAAAATTAAGCCCCAGAAATCGGAGATTGGAATGACGTCGATTGTGTTCCTGGGTCATCGACTGGGAGATGGAACAATTCAGCCGGTAGAGGACACGATCATAAAAATCGCCAAAGCCCCATTACCCACTACGAAGAAACAACTACGTTCGTTTCTTGGCTTGGCAGGATATTATCGTGATCTAATCCCTCACTACGCTGAGAAGGCACTGCCTCTGACAGAGATGACAAAGAAAAGGGAGAGTAACAAGATCAATTGGAATATGAAGGGCAGACAGCTTTCGAAACACTAAAGCAAACTCTGGCGTCTGGACCTATTTTAAAGGCTCCGGATCTCAAACGTGGATTTGTACTCCGCAGTGACGCCTCCGATTCTTGCATCGGTGCAGTCCTTATGCAAGAGCACGACGGTGTTTTACACCCGGTAAAATACGCCAGTCGTCAGCTACTGCCTCGAGAACAGAACTACTCAACAATCGAGCGGGAGTGTCTCGCGTTGGTGTGGGCAGTGGAAAAGTTCCACATATTTTTATATGGGACATATTTCACGGTTCAAAACAGATCAACCAACCGTTGCAGTACTTATCTCGAGCAAAACACCTCAACAGCAGAGTTCTGCGGTGGAGTTTAGTACTGCAAGAGTACAACTTTCACGTAGAACATATAAAGGGATCCGAGAATGTTGGAGCCGACTACATGAGTAGGTTGCAATGAATATGTTCTGTGTGTTATTATTACAAGGTTATGCTTGTGTGGTGGACTGTTGCTGGAGTTAATGACTGTATTTGTACTGTTCTTAGTTGCTGCCAAAAACTTTTCTTATTGTTGTTGGTTGAATGTTACGTTCTGTGGACTCGGTGTTTCGACGTGAGACATGTCAACGAAGAAGCAGTGTGGTGCCATAGGTGTGTTGTGATAGCTTGTGTGGTGCGCATCGAACGACAGTTTTTCAACCGGAAAAACTTCTTCGAAAGGGGGCCATTGTGATGCGATGGTGATGCGACTGGTGCGCGTAATTGTGAATGATTGAAAAATGCGCGAAATTAAAGGATGACCGAGTGCACGTGCTGGGTCGCCTGAACAACAACGACGACGCCGAGGACCGGTACACGTGAGAGCGTGGAGCGCAAGCATCCAAGACCATAAAGCAAACAAGGGCCAATGGCTGATCACCACGGAGTTTTGAAAGGCCAATCGGGACGAGACAAGTGTGCCCCAGAGGAAGCCAATCCTGAAGGGCAAGAGAGCTAGTAGTTCGAGGCAGGCAGTGCAAGCGGAAGGTCGTCACCGGACCGGGCGCTGAAGATGAGCCGTTGGGTTCCGGACCCGAGCCTACAGGACTTCAACCGGCCGGGGCCTCCTGCTGTCGGGTTCCCGTTCCAAAGGACCGTGGCCATCCGGTCCTGAACTCCTTTCCAGGGCCTGCGGACTTTGGTTCCGGCAGGCGAGCTACAGCCGTCGGGCTCCGGGCCCGAGCTGTGCGCCCAGCTGCTTGACTAGGTCGACCCTAGTTCCCTGACGCGTCGCCACCAGCCTGCGTTCTCCCGTCTCCGACGTGTACACGCTCCTCAAGCCGAAACCATCACGATTTGGTAGGGCTTTCCGACGTGTCGCCAGCAGCCAGCGTTCCCTCGTCCTCGTCCAGCCCACGCACTGACGCCGGAGTCACGGCGTTCCGGTTTCTCATCACCGCCGAAAACCAACTTGTGGGTGAGACTGCACCGATACTCTTGCGCTACTCTCATCACTCAGCCCCTTTCGAGCGTTAGGTTTAGTTACTGACTTTGAACGTTCTTGTTGGGTGTTTACAGATGTGTTTCGTCATGTCCAGTCAACTGTTTATTAAGTGTTTTGTTTTGTGAGGAATTTTCGCCTTTTTTTTTCTTTTCAATTAAACTTTTTGTGTGTTCTTGGAAACCGAACGGCTTTGTCCTTATTAACAAAACTCTCTGAGGCTCAGCCCAGGAGGAAAACAAATCAGCAACAAGAACCTTGCATCACAGGCACATAGACGCTTTACGCGTCCGTCTACCTGTCCGTCTTTCTGCCAGCCTGTCTGTCTGTACATCCGTGCGTCCGTCCATGCGTCCGTCCGTGCGTCCATCTAGAGAACACTCAAAGTACCGCCATCTCGCATACCCTATGGCACATAGCCACATTACACGTCCGCCTAGTTGTCCGTCTGTCTGCCAGCCTTTCTGTCTGTCCGTCCATGCGTCCATCCGTGCGTCCATCTAGAGAACACTCAAAGTACCGCCATCTCGCATACCCTGTGGCACGTAGCCACTTTACACGTCCGTCTACCTGTCTGTCTGTCTGCCAGTCTGTCTGTCCATCCTTGCGTCCGTCCGTGCGTCCATCTACAGAACACTCAAAGTACCGCCATCTCGAATACCCAGTGGCACATAGCTGCTTTACACGTCCGTCTACCTGTCCGTCTGTCTGTCCGTCCGTGCGCCGTCCGTGCGTCTATCTAGAGAACACTAAAGTAACGCCATCTCGCATACCCTGTGGCACATAGCCGCTTTACGCGTCCATCTACCTGTCCGTCTGTCTGCCAGTCTGTCTGTCTGTCCGTCCATGCGTCCGTTCCTGCGTCAATCTAGAGAACACTCAAAGTACCGCCATCTCGAATACCCTGTGGCACATAGCCGCTTTACACGTCCGTCTACCTGTCCGTTGGTCTGCCAGTCGGTCGGTCTGTCCGTCCATGTGTCCACCCGTGCGTCCATCTAGAGAACACTCAAAGTACCGCCATCTCGCATACCCTGTGGCACATAGCCACTTTACACGTCCTTCTACCTGTCCGTCGGTCTGCCAGTCTGCCTGTCTGTCCGTCCATGCGTCCGTCCGTGCGTCCATCTAAAGAACACTCAAAGTACTGCCATCTCGCATACCCTGTGGCACACAGCCGCTTTACATGTCCGTCTACCTGTCCGTCTGTCTGCCAGTCTGTCTGTTCGTCCATGCATCCGTCCGTGCGTTCATCTGCAGAACACTCAAAGTACCGCCATCTCACATACCTTGTGGCACATAGCCGCTTTATACGTCCGTCTACCTGTCCGTCTGTCTGCCAGTCAGTCTGTCTCTCCGTCCTTGCATCCATTCGTGCGTCAATCTAGAGAACACTGAGTACCGCCATCTCGTGCGTCATATACCCTGTGGTACATACCCGCTTTACACGTCCGTCTACCTGTCCGTCTGTCTGCCAGTCTGTCGGTGTGTCCGTCCATGTGTCCACCCGTGCGTCCATCTAGAGAACACTCAAAGTACCGCCATCTCGCATACCCTGTGGCACATAGCCGCTTTACACGTCCGTCTACCTGTCCGTCGGTCTGCCAGTCTGTCTGTCTGTCTGTCCGTCCGTGCGTGTTCGTGCGTCCATCAGAGAACACTCAAAGTACCGCCATCTCGAATACCCTGTGGCACATACACGCTTTACACGTCCGTCTACCTGTCCGTCTGTCTGTCCGTCCGTGCGTCCATTTGTGCGTCCATATAGAGAACACTCAAAGTACCGCCATCTCGCATACCTGTGGCACATGGCGCTTTACAAGTCCGCCTACCTGTCCGTCTGTCTGCCAGTCTGTCTGTCTCTCCGTCCATGCGTCCATTCGTGCGTCAATCTAGAGAACACTGAGTACTGCCATCTCGTGCGTCGTATACCCTGTGGTACATACCCGCTTTACTCTTCGTCTACCTGTCCGTCTGTCTGCCAGTCTGTCTGTCTGTTCCTCCATGCATCCGTCGTGCGTCAATCTAGAGAACACTCAAAGTACCGCCATCTCGAATACCCTGTGCCACATAGCCCCTTTACACGTCCGTCTACCTGTCCGTCTGTCTGCCTGTCTGTCGGTCTGTCCGTCCATGTGTCCACCCGTGCGTCCATCTAGAGAACACTCAAAGTACCGCCATCTCGCATACCCTGTGGCACATAGCTGCTTTACTCGTCCGTCTACTTGTCCGTCTGTCTGCCAGTCTGTCTGTCTGTCCGTCCGTGCGTGTTCGTGCGTCCATCTGGAGAACACTCAAAGTACCTCCATCTCGAATACCCTGTGGAACATAGCCGTTTCACACGTCCGTCTACCTGTCCGTCTGTCTGTCCGTTCATGCGTCCGTCCGTGCGTCCATCTAGAGAACACTCAAAGTACCGCCATCTCGCACACCCTGTGGCACATAGGCGCTTTACAAGTCCGCCTACCTGTCCGTCTGTCTGCCAGCCTGTCTATCCGTCCATGCGTCCGTCCGTGCGTCCATCTGGAGAACACTCAAAAGTACCGCCGTCTCGCATACCCTGTGGCACGTAGCCGCTTTACGCGTCCGTCTACCTGTCCGTCAGTCTGCCAGTCTGTCTGTACGTCCGTCCGTGCGTCCGTCCGTGCGTCCATCTAGAGAACACTCAAAGTACCGCCATCTCACATACTCTGTGGCACATAGCTGCTTTACACGTCCGTGTACCTGTCCGTCTGTCTGCCAGTCTGTCTGTTTGTCCATCCATGCATCCGTCCATGCGGCCATCTAAAGAACACTCAAAATGCCGCCATCTCGCATACCCTGTGGCACATTGCCGCTTTACGCGTCCGTCTACCTGTCCGTCTTTCTGCCAGCCTGTCTGTCTGTCCATCCGTGCGTCCGTCCAAGCGTCCGTCCGTGCGTCCGTCTAGAGAACACTCAAAGTACCGCCATCTCGCATACCCTATGGCACATAGCCAGTTTACACGTCCGCCTAGTTGTCCGTCTGTCTGCCAGCCTTTCTGTCTGTCCGTCCATGCGTCCATCCGTGCGTTCATCTAGAGAACACTCAAAGTAGCGCCATCTTGCATACCCTGTGGCACGTAGCCGCTTTACACGTCCGTCTACCTGTCCGTCTGTCTGCCAGTCTGTCTGTCTGTCCGTCCATGCGTCCGTCCGTGCGTCCATCTAAAGAACACTCAAAGTACTGCCATCTCGCATACCCTGTGGCACATAGCTGCTTTACACGTCCGTCTACCTGTCCGTCTGTCTGCAAGTCTGTCTGTCTGTCTGGCCGTGCGTGTCCGTGCGTCCATCTAGAGAACACTCAAAGTACCGCCATCTCGAATACCCAGTGGCACATAGCTGCTTTACACGTCCGTCTACCTGTCCGTCTGTCTGTCCGTCCGTGCGCCGTCCGTGCGTCTATCTAGAGAACACTAAAGTAACGCCATCTCGCATACCCTGTGGCACATAGCCGCTTTACGCGTCCATCTACCTGTCCGTCTGTCTGCCAGTCTGTCGGTCTGTCCGTCCATGCGTCCGTTCCTGCGTCAATCTAGAGAACACTCAAAGTACCGCCATCTCGCATACCCTGTGGCACATAGCCGCTTTACACGTCCGTCTACTTGTCCGTCGTTCTGCAAGTCTGCCTGTCTGTCCGTCCATGCGTCCGTCCGTGCGTCCATCTAAAGAACACACAAAGTACTGCCATCTCGCATACCCTGTGGCACACAGCCGCTTTACATGTCCGTCTACCTGTCCGTCTGTCTGCCAGTCTGTCTGTTCGTCCATGCATCCGTCCGTGCGTTCATCTGCAGAACACTCAAAGTACCGCCATCTCACATACCCTGTGGCACATAGCCGCTTTACACGTCCGTCTACCTGTCCGTCTGTCTGCCAGTCAGTCTGTCTCTCCGTCCTTGCGTCCATTCGTGCGTCAATCTAGAGAACACTGAGTACCGCCATCTCGTGCGTCATATACCCTGTGGTACATACCCGCTTTACACGTCCGTCTACCTGTCCGTCTGTCTGCCAGTCTGTCGGTGTGTCCGTCCATGTGTCCACCAGTGCGTCCATCTAGAGAACACTCAAAGTACCGCCATCTCGCATACCCTGTGGCACATAGCCGCTTTACACGTCCGTCTACCTGTCCGTCGGTCTGCCAGTCTGTCTGTCTGTCCGTCCGTGCGTGTTCGTGCGTCCATCAGAGAACACTCAAAGTACCGCCATCTCGAATACCCTGTGGCACATAGCCGCTTTACACGTCCGTCTACCTGTCCGTCTGTCTGTCCGTCCGTGCGTCCATTCGTGCGTCCATATAGAGAACACTCAAAGTACCGCCATCTCGCATACCCTGTGCACATGGCGCTTTACAAGTCCGCCTACCTGTCCGTCTGTCTGCCAGTCTGTCTGTCTCTCCGTCCATGCGTCCATTCGTGCGTCAATCTAGAGAACACTGAGTACTGCCATCTCGTGCGTCGTATACCCTGTGGTACATACCCGCTTTACTCTTCGTCTACCTGTCCGTCTGTCTGCCAGTCTGTCTGTCTGTTCCTCCATGCGTCCGTCCGTGCGTCAATCTAGAGAACACTCTGAGTACTGCCATCTCGCGCGTCGTATACCCTGTGGTTAATACCATGTACGCGTCCGTCTACCTGTACGTCTGTCTGTCCGTCCGTGCGTGTTCGTGCGTCCATCAGAGAACACTCGAAGTACCGCCATCTCGAATACCCTGTGGCACATAGCCGCTTTACACGTCCGTGTACCTGTCCGTCTGTCTGTCCGTCCGTGCGTCCATTCGTGCGTCCATATAGAGAACACTCAAAGTACCGCCATCTCGCATACCCTGTGGCACATGGCGCTTTGCAAGTCCGCCTACCTGTCCGTCTGTCTGCCAGCCTGTCTATCCGTCCGTGCGTTCGTCCGTGCGTCCATCTAGAGAACACTCAAAAGTACCGCCATCTCGCATACCCTGTGGCTCATAGCCGCTTTACACATCCGTCTACCTTTCCCTCTGTCTGCCAGTCTGTCTGTCTGTCCATCCGTGCGTCCGTCCATGTGTCCATCCGTACGTCCATGTAGAGAACACTCAAAGTACCGCCATCTCGCATACCCTATGGCACATAGCCGCTTTACACGTCCGTCTAGCTGTCCCTCTGTCTGTCAGTCTTTCTGTCTGTCCGTCCGTGCGTCCATCTAAAGAACACTCAAAGTACCGCCATCTCGCATACCCTGTGGCACGTAGCCGCTTTACACGTCCGTCTACCTGTCCGTCTGTCTGTCAGTCTGTCTGTCCCTCCGTCCAAGCGTCCGTCCGTGCGTCCATCTAGAGAACACTCAAAGTACCGCCATCTCGCATACCCTGTGGCACATAGCTGCTTTACACGTCCGTCTACCTGTCCGTCTGTCTGCCAGTCTGTCTGTCTGTCCGTCCATGCGTCCGTCCGTGCGTCCATCTAAAGAACACTCAAAGTACTGCCATCTCGCATACCCTGTGGCACATAGCTGCTTTACACGTCCGTCTACCTGTCCGTCTGTCTGCAAGTCTGTCTGTCTGTCTGGCCGTGCGTGTCCGTGCGTCCATCTAGAGAACACTCAAAGTACCGCCATCTCGAATACCCAGTGGCACATAGCTGCTTTACACGTCCGTCTACCTGTCCGTCTGTCTGTCCGTCCGTGCGCCGTCCGTGCGTCTATCTAGAGAACACTAAAGTAACGCCATCTCGCATACCCTGTGGCACATAGCCGCTTTACGCGTCCATCTACCTGTCCGTCTGTCTGCCAGTCTGTCGGTCTGTCCGTCCATGCGTCCGTTCCTGCGTCAATCTAGAGAACACTCAAAGTACCGCCATCTCGCATACCCTGTGGCACATAGCCGCTTTACACGTCCGTCTACTTGTCCTGTCGTTCTGCAAGTCTGCCTGTCTGTCCGTCCATGCGTCCGTCCGTGCGTCCATCTAAAGAACACACAAAGTACTGCCATCTCGCATACCCTGTGGCACACAGCCGCTTTACATGTCCGTCTACCTGTCCGTCTGTCTGCCAGTCTGTCTGTTCGTCCATGCATCCGTCCGTGCGTTCATCTGCAGAACACTCAAAGTACCGCCATCTCACATACCCTGTGGCACATAGCCGCTTTACACGTCCGTCTACCTGTCCGTCTGTCTGCCAGTCAGTCTGTCTCTCCGTCCTTGCGTCCATTCGTGCGTCAATCTAGAGAACACTGAGTACCGCCATCTCGTGCGTCATATACCCTGTGGTACATACCCGCTTTACACGTCCGTCTACCTGTCCGTCTGTCTGCCAGTCTGTCGGTGTGTCCGTCCATGTGTCCACCAGTGCGTCCATCTAGAGAACACTCAAAGTACCGCCATCTCGCATACCCTGTGGCACATAGCCGCTTTACACGTCCGTCTACCTGTCCGTCGGTCTGCCAGTCTGTCTGTCTGTCCGTCCGTGCGTGTTCGTGCGTCCATCAGAGAACACTCAAAGTACCGCCATCTCGAATACCCTGTGGCACATAGCCGCTTTACACGTCCGTCTACCTGTCCGTCTGTCTGTCCGTCCGTGCGTCCATTCGTGCGTCCATATAGAGAACACTCAAAGTACCGCCATCTCGCATACCCTGTGGCACATGGCGCTTTTAAAGTCCGCCTACCTGTCCGTCTGTCTGCCAGTCTGTCTGTCTCTCCGTCCATGCGTCCATTCGTGCGTCAATCTAGAGAACACTGAGTACTGCCATCTCGTGCGTCGTATACCCTGTGGTACATACCCGCTTTACTCTTCGTCTACCTGTCCGTCTGTCTGCCAGTCTGTCTGTCTGTTCCTCCATGCGTCCGTCCGTGCGTCAATCTAGAGAACACTCTGAGTACTGCCATCTCGCGCGTCGTATACCCTGTGGTTAATACCATGTACGCGTCCGTCTACCTGTACGTCTGTCTGTCCGTCCGTGCGTGTTCGTGCGTCCATCAGAGAACACTCGAAGTACCGCCATCTCGAATACCCTGTGGCACATAGCCGCTTTACACGTCCGTGTACCTGTCCGTCTGTCTGTCCGTCCGTGCGTCCATTCGTGCGTCCATATAGAGAACACTCAAAGTACCGCCATCTCGCATACCCTGTGGCACATGGCGCTTTGCAAGTCCGCCTACCTGTCCGTCTGTCTGCCAGCCTGTCTATCCGTCCGTGCGTTCGTCCGTGCGTCCATCTAGAGAACACTCAAAAGTACCGCCATCTCGCATACCCTGTGGCTCATAGCCGCTTTACACATCCGTCTACCTTTCCCTCTGTCTGCCAGTCTGTCTGTCTGTCCATCCGTGCGTCCGTCCATGTGTCCATCCGTACGTCCATGTAGAGAACACTCAAAGTACCGCCATCTCGCATACCCTATGGCACATAGCCGCTTTACACGTCCGTCTAGCTGTCCCTCTGTCTGTCAGTCTTTCTGTCTGTCCGTCCGTGCGTCCATCTAAAGAACACTCAAAGTACCGCCATCTCGCATACCCTGTGGCACGTAGCCGCTTTACACGTCCGTCTACCTGTCCGTCTGTCTGTCAGTCTGTCTGTCCCTCCGTCCAAGCGTCCGTCCGTGCGTCCATCTAGAGAACACTCAAAGTACCGCCATCTCGCATACCCTGTGGCACATAGCTGCTTTACACGTCCGTCTACCTGTCCGTCTGTCTGCCAGTCTGTCCGTCTGTCCATCCGTGCATCCGTCCATGCGGCCATCTAGAGAACACTCAAAATGCCGCCATCTCGCATACCCTGTGGCACATAGCCGCTTTACGCGTCCGTCCACCTGTCCGTCTGTCTGCCAGCCTGTCTGTCTGTCCGTCCATGCGTCCGTCCGTGCGTCCATCTAAAGAACACTCAAAGTACTGCCATCTCGCATACCCTGTGGCACATAGCCGCTTTACACATCCGTCTACCTGTCCGTTTGTCTGCCAGTCTGTCTGCCTCTCCATCCATGCGTCCATTCGTGCGTCAATCTAGAGAACACTCAAAGTACCGCCATCTCGAATACCCTGTGGCACATAGCCGCTTTACACGTCCGTCTACCTGTCCGTCTGTCTGTCCATCCGTGCGTCCATCCGTGCGTCCATCTAGAGAACACTCAAAGTACCGCCATCTCGCATACCCTGTGGCACAAAGCCGCTTCACACGTCCGTCTACCTGTCCGTCTGTCTAACAGTCTGTCTGTCTGTCCGTCCATGCGTCCGTCCGTGCGTTCATCTAGAGAACACTCAAAGTACCGCCATCTCGCATACACTGTGGCACATAGCCACTTTACACGTCCGTCTACCTGTCCGTTCCGTCTGCCAGTCTGTCTTTCTGTCCACCCGTGCATCCATCCATGCGTCCATATAGAGAACACTCAAAATGCCGCCATCTCGCATACACTGTGGCACATAGCCGCCTTACGCGTTCATGCACCTGTCCGTCTGTCTGCCAGTCTGTCTGTCCATCCGTCCGTGCGTCCATCTAGAGAACACTCAAAGTACCACCATCTCGCATACCCTGTGGCACATAGCTGCTTTACACGTCCTGTCCGTCTGTCTGCCAGTCTGTCTGTCTGTCCATCCGTGCATCCGTCCATGCGGCCATCTAGAGAACACTCGAAGTACTGCCATCTCTCATACCCTGTGGCACATAGCCACTTTACACGTCCGTCTACCTGTCCGTCTGTCTGTCCGTCCGTGCGTCCGTCCGTGCGTCCATCTAGAGAACACTCAAAGTACCGCCATCTCGCATACCCTGTTGCACAAAGTCGCTTCACACGACCGCCTACCTGTCCGTCTGTCTAACAGTCTGTCTGTCTGTCCGTCCGTGCGTCCGTCCATGCGTTCAACTAGAGAACACTCAGAGTACCGTCATCTCGAATACCCTGTGGCACATAGCCCCTTTACAAGTCCGTATACCTGTCCGTCTGTCTGCCTGTCTCTCGGTCTGTCCGTCCATGTGTCCACCCGTGCGTCCATCTAGAGAACACTCAAAGTACCCGCCATCTCGCATACCCTGTGGTACATAGCCCGTTTACACGTCCGTCTACCTGTCCGTCTGTCTGCCAGTCTGTCTGTCTGTCCGTCCATGCATCCGTCTGTGCTTCCATCTAGAGAACACTGAAAGTACCACCATCTCGCATACCCTGTGGCACATAGCCGCTTTACACGTCCATCTACCTGTCCGTCTGTCTGCCAGTCTGTCTGTCTGTCCGTCCATGCGTCCGTCCGTGCGTCCATCTAAAGAACACTCAAAGTACTGCCATCTCGCATACCCTGTGGCACGTAGCCGCTTTACGCGTCCGTCTACCTGTCCGTCTGTCTGCCAGTCTGTCTGTCCGTCCGTCCATGCGTCCGTCCGTGCGTCCATCTAGAGAACACTCAAAGTTCCGCCATCTCACATACCCTGTGGCACATAGCTGCTTTACACGTCCGTGTACCTGTCCGTCTGTCTGCCAGTCTGTCTGTTTGTCCATCCATGCATCCGTCCATTCGGCCATCTAAAGAACACTCAAAATGCCGCCATCTCGCATACCCTGTGGCACATAGCCACTTTACGCGTCCGTCTACCTGTCCGCCTTTCTGCCAGCCTGTCTGTCTGTCCATCCGTGCGTCCGTCCATGCGTCCGTCCGTGCGTCCGTCTAGAGAACACTCAAAGTACCGCCATTTTGCATACCCTATGGCACATAGCCACTTTACACGTCCGCCTAGTTGTCCGTCTGTCTGCCAGCCTTTCTGTCTGTCCGTCCATGCGTCCATCCGTGCGTCCATCTAGAGAACACTCAAAGTACCCGCCATCTCGCATACCCTGTGGCACGTAGCCGCTTTACACGTCCGTCTACCCTGTCCGTCTGTCTGCCAGTCTGTCTGTCTGTACGTCCATGCGTCCGTCCGTGCGTCCATCTAAAGAACACTCAAAGTACTGCCATCTCGCATACCCTGTGGCACATAGCCGCTTTACGCGTCCGTCCACCTGTCCGTCTGTCTGCCAGCCTGTCTGTCTGTCCGTCCATGCGTCCGTCCGTGCGTCCATCTAAAGAACACTCAAAGTACTTGCCATCTCGCATACCCTGTGGCACATAGCCGCTTTACACGTCCGTCTACCTGTCCGTTTGTCTGCCAGTCTGTCTGCCTCTCCATCCATGCGTCCATTCGTGCGTCAATCTAGAGAACACTCAAAGTACCGCCATCTCGAATACCCTGTGGCACATAGCCGCTTTACACGTCCGTCTACCTGTCCGTCTGTCTGTCCATCCGTGCGTCCATCCGTGCGTCCATCTAGAGAACACTCAAAGTACCGCCATCTCGCATACCCTGTGGCACAAAGCCGCTTCACACGTCCGTCTACCTGTCCGTCTGTCTAACAGTCTGTCTGTCTGTCCGTCCATGCGTCCGTCCGTGCGTTCATCTAGAGAACACTCAAAGTACCGCCATCTCGCATACACTGTGGCACATAGCCACTTTACACGTCCGTCTACCTGTCCGTACCGTCTACCAGTCTGTCTTTCTGTCCACCCGTGCATCCATCCATGCGTCCATATAGAGAACACTCAAAATGCCGCCATCTCGCATACACTGTGGCACATAGCCGCTTTACGCGTCCATGCACCTGTCCGTCTGTCTGCCAGTCTGTCTGTCCATCCGTCCGTGCGTCCATCTAGAGAAACACTCAAAGTACCACCATCTCGCATACCCTGTGGCACATAGCTGCTTTACACGTCCTGTCCGTCTGTCTGCCAGTCCTGTCTGTCTGTCCATCCGTGCATCCGTCCATGCGGCCATCTAGAGAACACTCGAAGTACTGCCATCTCTCATACCCTGTGGCACATAGCCACTTTACACGTCCGTCTACCTGTCCGTCTGTCTGCTAGTCTGTCTGTTCATCCATGCATCCGTCCGTGCGTCCATCTGCAGAACACTCAAAGTACCACCATCTCGCATACCCTGTGGCACATAGCCGCTTTACACGTCTGTCTACCTGTCCGTTTGTCTGCCACTCTGTCTGTCTCTCCGTCCATGCGTACATTCATGCGTCAATCTAGAGAACACTGAGTACCGCCATCTCGTGCGTCGTATACCCCGTGGTACATACCCGCTTTACTCGTCCGTCTACATGTCCGTCTGTCTGCCAGTCTGTCTGTCTGTTCCTCCATGCGTCCGTCCGTGCGTCAATCTAGAGACCACTCAAAGTACCACCATCTCGAATACCCTGTGGCACATAGCCCCTTTACACGTCCGTCTACCTGTCCGTCTGTCTGCTTGTCTGTCGGTCTGTCTGTCCATGAGTCCACCCGTGCGTCCATCTAGAAAACACTCAAAAGTACCGCCATCTCGCATACCCTGTGGCTCATAGCCACTCTACACGTCCGTCTACCTTTCCGTCTGTCTGCCAGTCTGTCTGTCTGTCCATCCATGCATCCGTCCATGCGTCCATCCGTACGTCCATTTAGACAACACTCAAAGTACTGCCATCTCGCATACCCTAGGGCACATAGCCGCTTTACACGTCCGTCTAGCTGTCCGTCTGTCTGCCAGTCTTTCTGTCTGTCCGTCCAAGCGTCCATCCGTGCGTCCATCTAGAGAACAATCAAAGTACCTGCCATCTCGCATACCCTGTGGCACGTAGCCGCTCTACACGTCCGTCTACCTGTCCGTCTGTCTGCCAGCCTGTCTGTCTGTCCGTCCATGCGTCCGTCCGTGCGTCCATCTAAAGAACACTCAAAGTACTGCAATCTCGCATACCCTGTGGCACATAGCCGCTTTACACGTCCGTCTACCTGTCCGTCTGTCTGCCAGTCTGTCTGTCTCTCCGTCCATGCGTCCATTCGTGCGTCAATCTAGAGAACACTGAGTACCGCCATCTCGTGCGTCGTATACACTGTGGTACATACCCGCTTTACTCGTCCGTCTACCTGTCCGTCTGTGTTCCAGTCTGTCTGTCTGTTCCTCTATGCGTCCGTCCGTGCGTCAATCTAGAGAACACTCTGAGTACTGCCATCTTGCGCGTCGTATACCCTGTGGTTCATTCCATCTTTACGCGTCCGTCTACCTATCCATCTGTCTGCCAGTCTGTCTGTCTGTCCGTCCGTGCGTGTTCGTCCGTCCATCTTGAGACCACTCAAAGTACCGCCATCTCGAATACCCTGTGGCACATAGCCACTTTACACGTCCGTCTACCTGTCCGTCTGTCTGTCCGTCCGTTGCGTCCGTCCGTGCGTCCATCTAGAGAACACTCAAAGTACCGCCATCTCGCATACCCTGTGGCACAAAGCCGCTTCACCACGACCGCCTACCTGTCCGTCTGTCTAACAGTCTGTCTGTCTGTCCGTCCGTGCGTCCGTCCATGCGTTCAACTAGAGAACACTCAGAGTACCGTCATCTCGAATACCCTGTGGCACATAGGCCCCTTTACAAGTCCGTATACCTGTCCGTCTGTCTGCCTGTCTCTCGGTCCGTGCCGTCCATGTGTCCACCCGTGCGTCATCTAGAGAACACTCAAAGTACCGCCATCTCGCATACCCTGTGGTACATAGCCGCTTTTACACGTCCATCTACCTGTCCGTCTGTCTGCCAGTCTGTCTGTCTGCCGTCCATGCGTCCGTCCGTGCGTCCATCTAAAGAACACTCAAAGTACTGCCATCTCGCATACCCTGTGGCACGTAGCCGCTTACGCGTCCGTCTACCTGTCCGTCTGTCTGCCAGTCTGTCTGTCCGTCCGTCCGTGCGTCCGTCCGTTGCGTCCATCTAGAGAACACTCAAAGTACCGCCATCTCACATACCCTGTGGCACATAGCTGCTTTACATGTCCGTTGTACCTGTCCGTCTGTCTGCCAGTCTGTCTGTTTGTCCATCATGCATCCGTCCATGCGGCCATCTAAAGAACCACTCAAAATGCCGCCATCTCCGCATTACCCTGGTGGCACATAGCCACTTGACGCGTCCGTCTACCTGTCCGCCTTTCTGCCAGCCTGTCTGTCTGTCCATCCGTGCGTACCGTCCATGCGGTCCGTCCGTGCGTCCGTCTAGAGAACACTCAAAAGTACCGCCATTTTGCATACCCTATGGCACATAGCCACTTCACACGTCCGCCTAGTTGTCCGTCTGTCTGCCAGCCTTTCTGTCTGTCCGTCCATGCGTCCATCCGTGCGTCCATCTAGAGAACACTCAAAGTACCGCCATCTCGCATACCCTGTGGCACGAGCGCTTTACACGTCCGTCTACCTGTCCGTCTGTCTGCCAGTCTGTCTGTCTGTACGTCCATGCGTCCGTCCGTGCGTCCATCTAAAGAACACTCAAAGTACTCCATCTCGCATACCCAGTGGCACATAGCTGCTTTACACGTTCGTCTACTGTCCGTCTGGTCTGTCCGTCGTGCGCGTCCGTGCGTCTATCTAGAGAACACTAAAGTAACGCCATCTCGCATACCCTGT